>ML213642.1:94406-172484 GCA_004379715.1 Crucibulum laeve
TCAAGTTCTCCTTGTTCTGCTAGGTTTAAGGGATAGATTTTACAATCTAAAACCTTAGCATCTGGGATTAACTCAATCGCATGATCCCATGGTCATCTTGGTGGCATTTCATCAAATGATTCTTTGGAGAAAACATCTTTGAATTCATGATAAGCTTTTGGTACCGATTCTTCAAATGTCTTTGTTTTCTTTACTTTAGATTGCTCTTCAGCTAGTTTAGACGACTTGGTTTGAAAAGCTCTGGTTTCTATTTCCTTGTTTAGATCGATGATCAAGAGATGTTCTCCATCTTCAATTTCGGGTTCATCAATTTTCATGATGTCATCGTCTTCTTCAGGTAACAGAGTTCAAACTAATGGGGTACATTCCAAAGGACATCTGGTGAACTCAATTTTAGGGAGTTTCCAATCAATTTCTGGATTATGAAGTTTTAACCATTCGTGTCCGATAAACATCTGGGCCTTTCCGAGATTAGATACTGCAAAATGAAGTCGTTCCTGATGGTCTTTGATTCGAACATTCATTTCAACATAATCCGTGATAGATCCTCTGCGTTCCATTTTCCTTGGTACAATTTTTCTAAAGCATCCTGTGCATCCTGTTGTTCCGAATAGGAGGAAAAGTGATAAAGGAATGTTGCCTTAAACTTTTTCCAATCCGTCATTCGTTCCTTGTATTCATCCTTGCGTTCTCCGTTACTGTCAAGGTACCAGTCGCGCATGATAGTCGTGTAACAGTTACTGACCCAGTTGCCAGCTCTGTTGCGTTCACCTCCGGAGATCAAGCTTAACGCGAAGTGGATCCTCTCGGAGTGAGCCGTTTCTTCTATTTTCATTTGAAGGAAATAGACTTCTATTCCTTTCATCCAGTGTGCTGCTTGTGTCTTGTCACCGTGATAGCCTTTCGGCTTTTCGGGTCGTAGATGAGGGCCAGCGAGTTCGTTCCGTTTGTCCATCGCTTTCGCGATCTGTTCCGTTGCCTTGGATGACTTTTCCATGAAAGGTATCCAACTTCTGAGTAGTGCTAATATTCCCATTAGCAGGTTGTAAAAGAGTTCTATCACATTGGGGGTTGGTGGTTCGAACGTTCCTGGTGCATCAGGTGGTAGGGGGGTGTTGGTGGGATCTATAATGATGGGGTCTGACATTCTTCGTTAAGTCTGGTGATAAAGTATTCCCAATAGACTTGTTGAGCTAGAAGTTCTCGTCCTGTGTAGATATTTACTGGGAGGGTGTTGGGATCGGGGGGGGATACTGATTCGGATTTGATGCTTTCTGTTGATGCGGTAGAGTTGTATCGAGTGGGTGTTTGTGTGGAATAGTTTGTGACGTCGGAGTAGTGGTCGGGGGTGTTGTAACAGATGATTGGAATCTCAGGGGATAATTCCCTGGGTGTGATGATTTGGTAGACGGGTTGATGGCGGGGTTTGGGTGTGTAGGGGATGATGTGAATGGTGCAGGAACGGAGGGTGCGTGCAGTCTGAGACCTAGTAACGGGCATACAAAAATCTGTGCTGGATGATGAAGTGTAGCTTCGCACTATTGACCAATAGTGGACCTTTCAAATCAAACAGTAGGGAGACATGAAAGTAGACCGCTTTCTTGAGATATGAAACTAGTGTCTTCTTCTCTTCCAAAAGACCACTAGCGGATTGCAAAATCTCTGAAGATCAAATGCGCTCCCTTGACGATCAGCGACAAAGAGACGGGCTCAACGTTTCTCGATGTTATGCTGTCAGGTTCGATTTACACAACGTCCTATGTCTGCAAGCTAAGAGGATAACAAAAAGGGATGGAGTAGAATAGGAGAGTGTGAGTTGTGATGAACGGTGAGGGAAAGGGACGTAACAGTGTTCGGGGTAGTTTGAGTAATGAGGTCGGTTGAGGAGAGTCTTTAGCTTTTGTCAGGCACGTCAACACAATCTACTAAGAAAGTGCCGAGGTCGATATGCAAACTATCAACTTAAGGGAAAGAGAAGGAAGGGGAGTGAAGAGTAGAGACCTTTGTATTGACGGTAAGAAACGACCAGCTAAAGACTACAGAATAAGAACGTAAACTACTACTATATATACTAGAAGACCATGCATATAAGGTGTGACTAAAGCATGTTCAATAATGAGGGAAACATGTGTAAGTAATGTATCTACTGTGCACTGCGGCTGCGTACTGCGGACATGTGTTACAAGCATGTATCTAATAAGAGATCGAAATGAAATAAGTACTACTACTACTACGTGTTATCCTCATGTCGTAACATGAGCTGTCTTGTTTGTCTTTATCGTCGAAATTATAGAAACTGTTCTAGTAATTAGAAAAGAAAAGGAAAAGAATAATCAAAATAAACGGTTCATGACAAGATATCCCTGAACCAGAGGATGACTTTGACAACTGGATTGACCATTTCTATGGTTTTATGCACTTTATCAACCCCCCTGGTCTTCCTTCGACATCAGAACGTGCCCGAGTCTCTATTCTAGCTGCTACTATTGATGAAATTCCCTTAGACAACTCAACTAGTCCACCAATCGCTTCCCTTCCCAATGATTTCATTTATGAGGACTTACCGAGGAATTCCGCTGCTAGGGCTGCAGATAAGTGATTGGAAATTGTTCAAAAATGGCATGAAACCCTTCTTTGTCCAGAAAACCTCTCTGACACACAATATGAGTCACTTCTCCAATACAGTCTTCAATTCTTCATTGTATCTGGTACTCTCTGGCAGAAAGATGCACAAGGCAAACACTCAGTTGTTCCTCCTCCCTTACGCCGTCTAGCAATTTTAATATCAGCACATGATGACCTCAGGCACAAAGCTTTCTTTGCTACATGGAGTCTGATCCATGAACACTTCTGGTGGCCATACATGGGCTTTGACATCATGTGGTTCCTCCATACATGCTATCTCTGCCAACTTTGCCAAACTAAATGCATTCTTATTCCTCCAACTGTTGCAACCCCTGCTCCCCTCTTTGCTAAAGTATATATGGACACCATGTTCATGCCCACTTCTGGAGGCTTCAAATATATAGTTCAAGCTCGCTGCTCGCTCACTCATTATGTCAAATATTCAATGCTATGAGTGGAAACTGCTTGGACACTTGGAGAATGGATTTTTAGGGATATTATTTGCCACTGGGGCACTCTCCTCAAAATTGTGACTGATAACAGCAAAGCATTCATAAAAGCAATGGACCATATCTCCAAGAAGTATCATATAAAGCATATTCACATCTCAAGTTACAATTCCCCTGCAAACAGCATTGTGGAACGGTCTCATTATGATATTCACAAGGCTCTCTTCAAGGCAGCAGACAGTGAACAATCAAAATGGTCAGCCTCATGTCCATCAGTCTTCTGGGCTGATCATGTTTCAATTTGACGATGAATGGGTTGTTCTCCTTACTTTGCAGTTACTGGCACTCATCTGCTATTACCCCTTGATATCATTGAAGCTACCTATCTTCTTCTGCCCCCCGAATCCATCCTTTCCACCACAGAACACATTGCTCATTGAGCTCTAGCACTTCAGAAGCATTGCACCCATCTCTCTCAACTACATTCAGATGTCTTCACAACTAGGCTCAAAAATGCATGTCAATTTGAAAAAGACCACATCCACACAATCCAGGACTTTAACTTTATCAAAGGCAATCTTGTACTTGTTTGAAACACAGCCATTGAGAAATCTCTCAGCCATAAAATGCACCCTCGCTATTTTGGCCCTGTTATTGTTTTATCTTGCAACTGTGGAGGTGCCTACATCATATGCAAACTAGATGGCTCAGTTTTTGATTGCCCCATTGCCACTTTTTGAGTTATTCCATATTTTGCTCGCAAATCACTCCCTCTCCCTCCGTTGAATGAGTTAATTGATATATCCACCTCTTGCCTTTGTGAACTCAAAATCTCCAAGCTCTCCAATCCAGAGGAAGAGATCAGCAAAGATTCTAGCCCAAGTCAAGAAGAGGAACCATCCAGTGATGCTTAAACTCTCTTTTTCTCTTCCCATATCTCTCTCTCATGCTTTCTTTGTCTCTCCATCTAGCTTCTAGCAACATTATGCTCTTTCTCTTTTGTTTCTAGCTTTTCTGTTCATTTATTCATTCATCTTGGCACTCAGCTTTGTATTTTTCAACTATTCTCTCAAAATTTTAAATTCCCTCTTCAAGTGTCATCTTAGTATCCCAGCTATTCTCTAGCTGCTCTCAGTATTGCTTCCCAGCTCTCTTGCTCAGTATTTCAGTCCAGAACAACTATGACCTCCCTATCATCCCTGACCATGACCTCTTGCTCATTGTCCTCATGCATTTTGTTGCCCTCCTGTCTATGATCTTCCTGGAGACAAATCCTGCAATTTCTAGCCTGTAGCAAGACTGATCCTAAGAAATAGGCGACATCTCCATATTCCAACAGCTCTGAAAATGCCATATTCAACAGCAATTCCTTCTGTATTGCTTTGGCATTTGGACCATTCAAAAATGCATCAGATATCAAGTGGTCTATGAGGATTCTTAACAAGTTCAAAAGTGAACAATCCCACCCCACAGCATGACCCACCTCACGCAGATGTTGTCCAGCAGCTCCAGTCAACACCTATGCAATGCTGTTAATTATTATTGAAGGAAACAGACATCACAGACCATCAGTTCATGCAAAACATCCCATCTGACTTCCTCTCTTGGCAATAAAATGTGACGATGCAGTGCCTCCAAACAGAATCAGTAATGTGGATGCAGAGCATGCAAATACTGGATGGACCACTCAGTTGTCATACTGGAGATCATATAGGGATTTTGACACACTGGCTAGCAGTTCTTTGGGCTATTTATCCATTCACAAACACTCCTGCTATCGTATCATAGGGTCTATCATTCCTAAGAGATTGATCTTCAAACTCAATTGCAATGACTGAGGACAGTCATAATTTCAAGTCTGGGGAAGGATGACGAGCCCCACTGGGCTCTGTACACAAAAACTCACTGGTCGGAACATCATGCGACCAGCTAAGATGCTTTGGAACACATCAGGAAGCTTCAGAACATTGCGGAACATTTATTTGAGCTTGGAACAGTGGATTCAATCACGGGATAGACCATTTTCTTTTGATTTGATTAGTATTTTTTGTATTTTATTCAGTTGTGGACTTATTGGAGGTAGGATCCATTTGATCCATTGCACAGAAGACATCTCCTGCATTCCCTACAGATCAATCGAGTCCCATGAGCAAGTCTGGTGTCTACAGACACTCAAATCTTCATTCTATTTCAAAATTTTACATATTATTTCAACTTTACTCCTTTCTGTTGAAGAACATTTGTATTTACTTAAAAACATAGGTTTTGTTTTTTAGTTGAAGAAGTTCAGAATCCCCCAATTACTCTCCTCTCTGTACTCAGTTGCTCTCCAATATATTTCAGTCAAATACTTCGAATTTTACCGAATAAATTCAAGTATTTGGAAGCTCACATCCTCGAAATCATTCTCTTCACCAATTCGCGTCGCTCTCGTCAACGCCAACGTCAAATCACTCCATTCCTTTTGCATCGTCTAGGGCCCCTTCCGGGCTTTCTACCCGTCTTTGTTTCATAATTTTCCTAGCTCTCTTTTTTGAGCTATCGTAGTTGCGCTTCAGCGACTATTTTAGCATCGTTCTATCAGTTCTCCTTGGTCCCTATCATCTTTGTCGTGCCCATTGTGCACCTGTCTTCTCCTCTGTCATTCTATCAGTCATTCCAGCCTTCAGCCTTCGTCCTCCGGTCTCCATCGCGCTATTTTGCATCCATTTCCCCTGGCAATTCATCATTCTATTAGCAGTCTACTTTCTAGGTTGTTAGGACCGACGTGAGGCCACCTCACATTTTATTTCTTTATTTTCTAGGTATACAGGTTTATTCTAAGGATTATTATATATATTCCTACGCTATAGCCAGTGCCTAGGTTGACAGTGGAATTTGCAGATGAGAAGGACAATATCAGGGAAAACTTGGAGGAGTGCTGCATGTTCCTCCAGGTCGGTATCTGTAATTGCAACAAGGCAGTAAAATAACTTTCCACTGCTATGTCTCCCAAGGGATTCCTGCCATGTTTTGAGCAGCTTGGCAAGAATTTCTGTATCATACCCTGCAGATGATTGTTGGTTTCCAGTAGGAGCCAAAAATATCAAGAAGGCAAGAGGTATGCCATGCTTATGTTCATCAATACCCATGATGATGAAGAGTAATAACCTCTTGTCACAGATGCCAAATGTTCCATCAAGAATGATCTGCAACTGATAGCCATACTTCCAAGCTGCTTCCTTCATTTCCTCTGTTGCAATGCATACCTCCAAGCATTCCCCCTTACTTGCCCAAGCTGAGTAGTGGAAGATAGCAGAGGTGAGCCTCAGGTTGTACTGTAATGACTTGGGATTGAGCCACTCATGAAGGTTGACATGTGGTAGTTCTGTCACTTTCATGCTATTCATTCAACTGAATTGTCAATAGAGTGATTGAGTATCATATCATAGTATGAGGAAGCAGAAGGTCCATCCCTTCATGTCTTTTGGTATGTGGCCTTCTCCACCTGATTTCACCCACTTGCAATTGTTGTGCTGAATGGTTGACAGTGATATTCCTTGCATGAAGTCCATCAATGCAAGCTGATAGACCCAAGGGTGTAATGGGAGAGGTGGGATTCTCTGTAGCAGAGTGTTCTTACACTCATTGTTGTGTTCAAAATGCCCACAGAGGTGCAAAATCTGTTGCATCTCAACTACAAATGTTATTTCAGCATATGCTAAACATCCTGTAAAGTCCACAGGTGTCTGAAAAGTTTTTCTTCCTGCCTTGTGATGATTGTATCCACAGTCACTGTCCACCTGTGTAATAAGCATAGCTAGATAACACAATATGTGGGAAAACATACCATTGATATAAAACTCTTTTCATCTGCCCATGACTAGTTTCCTGATTTTTTGAAGTCCAACAAATACTCCACCAGTTAGCAGGATCCTCACATGAATCTAGATCAAGACCATTGCTGGCCATGAGCACTGCTGCCTCTGTTTGTGACTCCTGTTGACTTATATTGAAAACATTGTCCATGAGCTGATTCCCTGCCTTGAGTGCATCAATGGCCACTTTTTGTGCATTTGTGAGCCATAATGCATCCAATGGGATATCTGCTGCAAGTCACTGTGAAGATAACATGGATTGAGTTTGGTGGGATATTGTGCTCCAGCCTTGTGCAGCTTCTTTGTTGGAGACATTTCCAAAATAGACCTTATATTCTGCTGGTTTGTGCACCTTTTGAGTCTTTCAGGGTGCCTGTGAGGCAGGCAGTGCAGTACATGCTTTTTTGTGTGGAGAAGACATTCACAATGGAGCAGGAGGAAAATTTTATTATATTCTGCATACATGAATCCTGCCATGGTGGCAGCAACAAAGGATCCGAGCAACCTGCCCTGGCAGCAGCAACAAAGGATCCAAGCAATATCAGTGGAGGACTGCCTCGCATCAGTTGGCCTGAAGAAGTGATGTCCCAAAAAGGAAGGTCCTTGTGTGGGCCTTAAAACCCCCAAGCTGCTGCCTTCTTTTACAATAAATGCTCATGAAGCACCAAGATCAATTGAAAAAATGATGAATAACTTTGTGAGTAGGCAGCATCTAGGGTATTTCAGAGCAGCTTCTTTGGCATCAGCGTAATAATTATTTGCAATCTCTTTGTACCAATACTTCACTAACCCCAGTTTAATTCACAATAAGAGTGTGCAATGATGAGGTCTGCAGTGATAGATAGGGTGACAGCTTGCTGCTCTTCTGATATGTTGTTCGAGGCCACTTGGCTTTCATATTGGAAATATTTCAATTCAGCTGGTGCTCTCATTTCGCTATGGTGAAGTGTGAAGTGCTAAATGGTGAGAAAATATAAATTTAGTCAATATAAATTACAATTATTATTATTTTATATTTTATTTACATAAGTATTCCTAAACTTCTCCACCACAATCATGATCCACTTAAAGAGATCGGTCGTTTGCACATTTTTTCATAAATTTTAAGGGTCATTTACCAAAATGGCCAAAATTTTGGGATGTTGAATGTAAAATTTTCGTCCCCGACAAATCGGGCCGTGTAATTATGTTCAATAAAATGTAAATAACACGTTTCCACTGTTTTTGGAAAAAGTGAGCGTCCGATCTAATGTCCAGAAAAGGATTAGCAAATCTATCATGTTTGCTTGTCCGTTACTGTAGTCATGAGTTAGTTAAGGTTTATGGCGACTTGACTAAATGCGGTTTTATTTACAAGTACATGACTATCACAGTCATGTCGTAGTCATTTTCACTGACTTTTCATTTATTTTTTCTCGGCTTTCTCTGGGCTTTCCTAATCGTATATTAAATATTATGACTACAATATGACTATGATGGTCATGTATCTGTAAATAAAACCGCATTTAGTTAAGTTGCCATAATTCTTGACTAACTCGTGACTAAAACTTGAATTCCGTTTTTACTGAGTGTGACTCCACGTGACTCCAATGCGAACCAAAGTGCTGGGTGAATGGGTTTCACTTAGCGTAGAGGAGAGCATCCATGACGATCTAGCCACTCCAACGGTTCTTGTACGTCTACTGAACTGCCGTATACCGTATCTGTATCATTGGCTTTAACTGCCTGGTGGTACGGTAGGAGTCATTTTACAGTGAAAACGGCATTGTACAGTTGTACAGCAGGTGTAAAAACGATGTTATAAAATCATAACAAGTGGTATTAGCTACTGTTCGGTAAATATCCTATGAGATGCTCTATATTATTAGGATAACTTGAACTGCGGTTGAAGCTTCTCAAGTCGAATTAAAGAAACGGACCTCTGTGTGACGAAGTCGGACTGTCTGGAAATTTTTCATACTTCTGAAGAGTACGACGACAAACTGTTTAGATCTCCCCATTTGGTGCAGGGTGAATGTAAATACGATGTAATAACACAGATATGTAACTAGCTACTCAGACTTGTCTTCGTACTCTTTGATGAAGTCAGGCTCTTCGATGAATATCGGTTGGACATCGGTCCAGGCTTTATCACCACCGTTCTTCCATGCTTTTTCACGTTCAGCCCAATATTCCAGCTCATGCTCATTTATCCGAACAGGAGTCCACACTCGCTCGCCCGTGTCGCCATCCGTCTCTGCTCTAAACCATCTTGGTTTGTGAAGGGGGAGTCTGCCCTGCTCTCTTGCTTTTCGGATCTCACGCTGCTTCTCCTCTTGATCGTGCTTCAGCCCATTAGCCTCTTCGTACTTCCCAATCTCGAAAGCCCTTTGATCAGGACGGAGACGGCAGTCAGTAGGGCAAAGATACGGCTTGAGTGTTTTCTTGGGACAGTCATTCAGCGTGATAGCGAAGGGCGTGAGATTGAATGGAGACCCTGGGGGTTTCTCGGAGTTCCGCCAGAGAAGTACGTATTCCGGAGCCAGGGAAGGAGAATTAGGGCCACTGATAGTCATGTCTGGATGGAGAGACCCAGCACCGACACCATGTTGCTTCGCAACCAATTGTGAATTCCACCGTCCAGCAATCTCATAGGCAACATTGCCGCGTGAGTCGAGGACCTGGCCAGATATTTCATATGCATCCTTTCCTCGCCAGCCTCGAGGCTTGAAAGTCAGGATACACTGATCTCCCGTGCGATGGTTTGTGATCTATAGCGTGCTTGGTTGAGATACACCTTGGAGGAGAAACAACAACACATACCACCATGTCACCATAATGATCTATTGTTGGGGAACCAAGGATGAAACCAGATACGTTCGTTGTGACTTTCTTCCAGCTGTAGTGTTCCAAAACCTTTCCTGGCCTTCCAGGTGCTTTAGGATAGTCGGGCGCTCTTTCCTCTGGAAGAAGCAGCTCCGCGTGCGCTACCCCAGTCGGACGAATCTCGAACGATTTCCCCATAAACTTGTTTTGTGCATCAACCTGTTGGAAAGAAACGAGTAAATAATAATCGAAGACAATGGTTATACAATAACGTACCTCGCCATAGTAATGCCAGCACGGGGACTCGGCCCAGCACGCTGATATAGGGGGATGATGGCTGACTTGCTCAGATACATAGCGGTACTTCCTATCTATGCGAACATATTCGAAGGTTTCGCTCTATAAATGCAAATGAGTATCCTACCTGACAGCGAGATAATAAATGCACATACCAGCATGGGGTTGAACGGTTTTGCGATACGTCCGATAGTAGAGGAGTAATTGGACATTGCAAAAGCAGCAACGAAGGCCAGACGGCGCAGAGGATCCTTATCACTAGCTGCAGCGTCCACTGTAAAGAAAGTTAGCTGTCAAATCATTCACAATCAATATCAGTTTTACTCACAGCACTCCGAGAACTCCATATCCTCAGCCTAAGACATTCAATTAGGAAACATTCGACACTTCCATAGTTAATCAACTCACCATACGCTGCAACATACTCGTCGGTTCATTGAAGAACACCGGGAAACTAATCTTCGTCAAATCCTTCCCGATACTGTGCTTCAACACCGACCACAGACTCGTGCTGGGCCGTTCGTTGCTTAGGTTTAAGCTCTGGCGCAGTTTTGCGTAACCAGAATAAGGTTCGAGTCCAAGATGAATGGGAGGAACAGAATCTAGGCCAGTGGGACTCGCAATAGAGTCAGGGATGAAGAGATTGGGGAGATTATTGGTCTCGATGGCATCAAAGAATTCGTCCTCCTCATCTGTATCACAATCTTCGTCTTCCTTTGTTAAGGGGCGTATGGGAGGAGAGGTAGCAGCGAGGGGAGATGTAGGGGTAATGGTATCTGATGTTAGAGTACGTGTTGGTGGCTGTCGAGGGCTCGATATCTGCAGAAGTTGTTGTGATGGAGCTTGTGGTGATGAAATTGCTGTAACAGCGGGCGAGAGCTGCGACATTGGTGATGGCGACTCTTCCACGATACTCGCTGTTCTTGGCGTGAGGCCCAATCCAGGTGGTCTTCCACGCAATGTCCCTGAGCCAGGTGAATCGAAGGTGCCAGGTCCAAGGCTGGGCGCGAACACCCGGCTCCCCCGCTTCCTACTTTTCAGCCTTAGCTCATTCTCCAATGCTTCACCCTCCTTAACCACTGTAGCCAAACTCTCCTCCCACACCTTCTGCCTCTCCCGCTCCTTCTCCAACTGCTTCTTCCACCACTCCTCTCTCTCCCTTGTCATCTGCACATACTCATTCAATAGACTCTGAACAGTCGCAAAGGAATCCTTCAGTGCCGACCGTGTCTCCACTGCCTCCTTTGGTACTAGTTGTGAGTCGAGGTTATTCAGTAATTGTGAGGTGAGCTCCATTTGCGCAGTTGTGGTGTTACTATGCAGTTCAAAGTTCGAGTCGTGTGGTGGAAGTTGGCTCTCTGAGTCTGCAGAGCTCGAAGCATCTTCGTCTTCTTCCCCTGAGGTAGCGCCATTCAATGGTGGTGAATCCCCATTATGCGTGAGGTTCACGCTGATGTCTGGATCGTGCACGCCTGATATAGAGGCATCTGAGGAGCCAATATAGGAATCTTGCTCGTTTATGCTATGACGAGCCCCACTCTTCTTGAAGAGTGTCGACTGTAGCGAGGGTGCACCTTTCGCTGCACTTGAATCGCTCTCCATACTGCGTCGCTTGATTTCACCATCGCTTTGTCCAGTCCCATCGCGTTTGTACCACTCAATGCTTTTGGAAAGGGCCTGCGTCCAACGGGTCGCCTCCACCGGATGATTTGCCTTCATGTACCACTTCTGTATACCAGAATGATGCCCGCGCGATGGTGTTGAGTGAACCTCGAATCGAAGGCGGTCGGAGACTTTGAGGACGGCGGTTTTCATAGATATAGATCCACGGCTTGCCACCGTTTCATCTTCTTGATGTCGGTAGTCTGATGCCAGTTAGTAATCAACAACACTAAGAAAGGACATCACTCACAAGAAAAGACTCCGTCCTTGACCACAAACCATCTCGTATTATACCCTCGTGCGACGTTCGTGTACTTGTTCAGGTACCCTTTCAGTGCCGGTGGCTCACTTCCTGGGCTCAGAGGCTGGATAAGGGTCTTGTCATGATTTGCGACTGTAACTCGAGGTAAACAGATGATCAAGAGGTTAAATAATTGCACTCACACTGCCTTAAGAACACCCGTACACGATCATCCTTTCCTGCTCCTTCATAGGCCATCTTCCCCTTCCGATTTCGAACAAACACATCCGCACCCGCCCTCACCGCAAGCTCAATTAGCCTGAGATCCTTCCGTCGTGCAGCCTCATGCAACAGCGACAAGCCCGATCCGTCATCGAGATACGACAGATCGACGAACTTGATACGCGGGGAGGAGAGAAGGTCGATGAGGGCGGGAGAAGGGCCGTCCGTGAGGGGAGAGAGGATGTAGCTTCGGAGAAGTGATCGGTAGGATGCGTTGAGGAATGCGCGGGAATCTGGATAATGATTAGAGGGGAAATGGGGAGGTATATACATTGCATACCATCGATAGCCCGTACTACTTCCTTGTTGCGTGCTACGTCCTTGCATGAATGGCTATGGCTATCCCGGACGGTGTCGTCAATCCCCTCTTGCTCAAGTAGCAGGTTTACAATGTCCACCCTGCCGAGAGAAGATGCCAAATGCAAAGCCGTCGTCCCGGAACCAGGAGGATGAACGCCGTTCGGTGAAATAGCTCGGTGCGAGAGCAGCAAGGCCACAGTTTGCACTACACTTTCGTCAGCATTTCACAAGTATTAGAAGAACTCTTCTACTCACCTGAAGCACATCTTATAGCGAGATGAAGAGCAGCCGCGCCAGTATCCAAATCACCTTCCACAGATTTCCTCCTATCCTTCCCAATCTCCGCAATAAATGGATGTATTAGAGCAGGGTCCCCTAGTATTCGTCGTCAACAATACTTCCTTCAACTTCAACTTCAATAGCAAACTCACCACTTCGGAGTGCCGATAATAGCTTGACTTGATAGAGTGGCTCAATGTTCGCACCCGCCACTTCCGAAGCTCCAGCTCTTGATCCACCGCTAGGGTTCGATTCGGCTGTTGAATTTGTCCGTTTAATCTCTGCCATTAGGGTGTGTAGTCGTCAGAGTCGTCTGCACGCTCCAGAGAGCGGTGCCTTGATGTCGTTGGGGAACTGGCGCTGCCGTCGTCTAGGGTTAGTGATATTTGGGGACTCCCACGTGGTGGCTATTGTTGGACGAGCTAGGCACCAAGAGCAGTGTTCTCTGACGTCGTAGCGCGCGATGAGCGAGTGTTTAGGGTAGGTAATAGAGAAGAAAGTCTAGAGAACGAGAGGACCGGGGAGAGATGTGGTGGTAAATGATAGGTGACACATCGCAAGAAATCAATAAATCATATTACAGTCAGTATCCGAGATTATATTTAGAACAATTAAATGAACGCCGAGAAATGATCCAGACATTCATGATATTGAGTAGATATTACAGCCAATTAGTAGCCAGCAAGAGTCTTTAGGAGATGTAAGAGGTATTAATGCACGTCCGACAGATTGTGACGAACGTGCGCTCGGACCTCATTGTCATCACGGATGAGCAAAGCAGCGAGGGCGATTAGACTTATTGGATGCTACACAGTTGGAGTAAAGTCAGTAAGCGAAGTTAAGAACGGAAGAATGCGAATTAGGACGTACGCAGAAGCAGCTACAGTTTCATCTACAACAGGCTCAGCCTCCCCAATGGTTGTAGCAAAGCACGACAAAGGGGTGGCAGCAGCACGTTCCTTCAAAGAAGGCGCACGCAGGAGTCGTGTTAGTCTTCTCCTGGATAGTAAGGATCTCTTCGCAGCAGCAGCAGCCTTATCACCAAAGCATTTCTAAAGTAAACGCAAAATGAATCGGAAACGTAAATCATCTGCGAATCAGGCATACGAAACTATGCAGAACGAACCTTGAACAGCTCGAAGTCTTTCTTAAAAAGTGAGAGTGAAGTTGAAGCACTGAAAAGGCCAAAGAAGTCTCCGTCAGCTCCGACGTTAACGTCAAGGCCTGTTCCAATCTCAAAGCAACCACCGAAGCTGACACCAGTATCGGCAGTAGCAGTGGATGCAGCAGCAGATGAAGTCGATGATGCGGACGTAGAATGGCCTTTGTGAGCTGAAACTGCTGCTGAAGATGCAGAAGCATGAGCCACCGAGCCAGTGCTAACAGCGGTACTCTGAACGGAAGTAGCCGTGGCGGATGTGCTGTTAGCTACAGATGCACTGGGCTTAACCACAGATGCACTAGGTTTGGCTGCAGACGCACTGGGTTGAGCTGAAGAAGCACCGGCCTGGCTTTCAGAACCCGCCGCAGCACCCACAGCAGCGTTGTCAATCGCAGAAGGAAGCGGTGAAGTAGCAGCCACAGGCGGATTCCAGTAGTAATATCCCGGCGGTGTCTGTCCTCTCGCCTTGACGGGCGCATTCTTCTTAGTCGACGAAACTGGTTTGGGCTTGATAGGAGTTGTAATTGAGCCAACCGCTCCGGGAGCCGTGGAATTGTCAGCTGGAGCACTTCCTCCCTTTGTTGCTTCGAGACTGAGAGTCATAGTTGCGGAGGCATCGAGCTCGAGGAATACCCCAACGTTGACGACGTTATCGAGGGCGGAGATGCCGAGGTTTAAGGAAGGGATGAGATGCGCCTCGAGGGTTCCAGTGGCTTTGACGGAAGGACTAAGGGAGAGTTTAAGAGCTAAAAACAAAAACTGAGTATAAGAGAAATGTTAATAGGACGAGAAACGCACGAGTATCCTGTACAGTAAACGTCCCAGAGGTCTTATCGCCACTCCTGGGTGGGAACACAAGTTGTGCATTCTCGATGTGGTAGTCCACACCGACATTCAGGTCCACAGCCAAGTCGAGTGTAGCTTTGGCTTCAGCGTTGATTTGGAATGATGGACCTATGGTGAGAACACTAAACCATGGAATAGTAAGTATCAAATGAATGTGCGCGAAACAGAATGCTTACCCAGGGAAGTCAAGCCCTGGGACGCCAACTTCGAAGAGTAGTATCTTTCCCGAGTCGAGGGTAGCAGAAACATCTGCGACCATGTCGATTGAGCCACTGAGATCAGCAGACAAGGCTGGAACAGATATCAGAACGTCATTGGAGAGTAAGATACAATGAGCATACTGGACACGATGGCAAAATCGTCAATCTTGGGAGGCACGATAGTCCCAGATGCAGCAACACCGATGCTGGCAAGCGCATGCGCCTTAGCATCGACATCGACCTTCAATCCTGCAGCAAGTGGCGGGCAGGAAAGCTTCTGATCGACAAGGTTGAACGTCTTATCGATATCAAAAGGTGAAAGAGTCGTGTTCTTGTTCACGTCGAAGTCATTAAGGCCCTTGATATCTATTCAAATCCCAAGAATCAGTACTGAGGATCCCAAGAAGATCGTTAAGGCATCCGCACTATTAACAGCATCTCCGATGAAATCAGAGAAACCACGAGGAGTATAACGGCGCTGTTGGCCAGCAGGGGGCGAAGTGACAAGGTCGCCGTTAGCCCCAGGCACATTAGCGGCCCTGATAGCGAAGTTGACGTTCCCTGTCCTGGTACAATCGAAGACATTAGAATCTGGCCGCGGAATAGAGGACGGTTACGTATGAGGCACTCACTTGGATGTGTCCACTGCCGCGAAGTTGGTGTCAATAGTCAACGCCTTCACCTGCGGCTGCGTCCCATCTCGTCGAACAATACTACTGGAGATATTGGCTGGGATAGACTGGTCATCTGGCACCCAAGATTTCGCAACGCGAGCGAAGGCATTCTTTCCGCACTAATCCACAGATCTGTCAGTGCTCGTTATCTTTGTTGACTATGGATAGAGGAACTTACGTTCTCAGGCAGACGGACAATCTTCCCGTCTGCTCCAGAATTCTGGTATAAATGAGCACAATCAGCAGCACTGGTCTCGTCATCCTTGCAGACAAGGCGGATGTCCTGGGAAAGGGTGTCTGGATTGCATCCTAGAATTTCCCATCCGGCGGCGGGTGTGATATCGGAAATGGCGTCCGCTGAGCCCCACTATAGTAGAGGGTGAGTTGCGGAAGGAGTAGATTGGTGGAAGACGCATACAATCTTCAAGGTACCAGAAGCAGAGCTAGCAGAAGCGGGTAGATCTGGAGGATTGTTACTACAACCTTCACTTCTGAATAATGAATACGCACCGTACGAACAGACGCCAGAAAGGCAAGGTGTACTCCAGTCGTTTGCTGCACGAACAGCAGTGACGAGCATAACAAGAACGAATGCAGAGTGAACCATGGTGAATGTCAAAGGTTATGAAAAGAACGAAAGTAAAGACCTGCCCGGGTCAGTGAAAGAACGAAAGTAGAAGGGAGACGAAACGAAAGAAAAACAGAAGAAACGAAGACCGAGAGCGCAATGAGTAACATCCTCTCCAATATGCTATTCTTATACTATCTCGACCACACAGAACGCGGTGCTAATTTAGTTTCCCATGTGTGATGGCAACGTGAACATGGCATCAGGTTGGCAACGCTTCGTACTTTGATTAGAAAATCCTTTGCATCGTGGTGAGCTGTCAAGAGCTGTTGGGAAGCAAAAGACAGACGCGCGCCTATGATGAAGATGGTGATTCAGAGTCACTGATCGTCGTTGCATTGGCGCGCTTGGCACTGATGCGCACATCTGGTGCTGTAGTTCCCGAGGCCGGCTTGTCAAGATGGCATAGTGTCCTTATTTTTGAGTGAATTACAGACGTGCAGGCTCGAGGTGTATGTGGGAATAAGATGAACCCAGTCAAAAGTAGAACAAGAGAAACATGAAGAATCCAGGGGTGTTCGGCTATATCAAGAAATCTGTGCTGTAAAATAGAGAAGCTTCAGGATAGCGTGTGGGCATAAGCATATGTAGGTGTTCAAGAAGCTGATTCCACGACGTTGAATCACAGAGATGATGGAGGAGACGACGATAGAGAAGAGCCGAGAGATGTCCGGTAAAAGGTGGCATCACCACTTGGCTATTCTAAGCACTCGGATGGAGCGGCCCGTACGCCCTAAAGTGAACGATTCAAATTGTCGCAGTCCAGTAGTATGCACGCAGCGCTCGCCTTAAACTAAAATACATATGAAGTGCTTTAGCTGTTGATTTAAAAATGTTAAGGCCATTGATTAACCAGAGATCTGGAAGATTTTCACTAACCTTCACAACCTTCGAGCAGCAACGTTCTTGAATGAGCAACGGGAGGTCATTGAAATCAGCATCGCAAGTTGTTTGCGCAAGGGAAGCGCTACTCCACGTTTCTACTATTAAAAAAACAAGTTGAAGCGTTCTATCTTCCATGATGGGCGTTGATGATTCCAACAAGGTGAAATGTCAATTTTTATTAACATTGGTGGTAGTTCTGCAAAATTATTCGTACTAGCTGTATATTCAAAAATCAGCGGCGGTACCTTGAATTCAAAAGGGGTCAATCTATATTTCATTCCTACTAGGTGGAAGTTGATGTTGAAATTCCTTCTCGCAAACACATTAGATGATAACACAGAGTATTGGCAATCTATTTTTGGATGTCAATCACAGCTCACCGGGCTATTTCCGACCCGTGCTCTCACCATGCCAGCCCAACGCATTTCTAGTATGGATGAGGAAGGACTGCGCCTAGCGTTCGAAGAGGCGAAGAAAAGTTATAGTGAGGGGGGTATTCCAATCGGCTCTGTTCTTCTCCGCCCGAACGCCTCCAAACCAAATGGAATCGAGGTACTTGGTTCAGGCCACAATGAACGTATCCAGAAGTCATCAGCCACGCTGCACGGCGAGATCTCTGCGCTAGAAGATGCGGGAAGGCTGAAACCAGAAGTTTACAGAAATTCGACGATCGTAAGCTACCCAAATCAGTCGAGCAAATCATTAAAAGTTGACCTTGTTCCTGGCATCGATAGTATACAACTTTAAGGTACGGATCGAACAGAACTTCCAGTGTCCAAATGTTTAATGATCGACGCCGATCCTTATAAATGTATTAGTCCTTGTAGCATGTGCACCGGTGCGATTCTGCTGTACAAGATTCCACGGGTGGTGATCGGCGAGAACAAGAACTTCCTGGGCGGTGAAGACCTCCTGCGCGATCGAGGTGTCGAAGTAATCGTCATCGGCGATAAAGACTGCCAAGAATTGATGGCGCGATTCATCGAGGAAAAACCAGAAGTGAGTCGTCGTTTAAAGATGTTGGATTTAAGGCCAATTTGATTGACTATTTTTTTTTGAAGGAATGGAACGAGGATATTGGAGGAGAGTAGAAGATTCGTAGAAATAGCTCTTTGTCCGAGATGTTTCGAGGAAAGAATGGTTTTATTTTGGAGAAAGTCCAGTGATGCGACGCTGGTAATCGTTGACGTTGAGCTCGCTGCCATGCACGATGAGCAGCACCTTAGCCCGGCATCGGCCGGCGGCACCTGTTGTGATTACCACTGATGAAATTATGAGCATCTATTTTGAGTGGTTCCCCCCTTCTCTCTCACACTACAACCCACGGCGACGACGACAGCTTATTCGAGCTGCCTCTCAGAATACAGGGGAACATACCCGCTAAAACGTCTACTACAGCTTGAAGAAATGGAACCTTCGCATATCCTGGCACTTGGGGTCTTCGGCTTCTACTTTATTATAATTCTTGCCCTCTTTGGCCTGATCATTCCCAGCTTCCAAGTAAAAGGACTCCATACATCAAGTTCCAAAGGCAAAGCTATTTTATTCGTCTTCCTGACGGCGGCGTCGTTTACACACACATGGTTCTGTGAGTATATATTTTGACGCCTTGAATTCGATGGTAAACTTACAGTATTCCAACTAGACATGTTCAAGTACATGTTTGTAAGCCTATCAATCATATTCACCTACTGAAGAGTTAGACTGACATGGACCTAGTGGAGCTTCAAAAACTACGAGGCGTCCCTAGCGTTTACCACAGGCACGCCTTTGGAGCGTGTCTCCAATTGGCTGGTCGATACATCCCTGTTTGAGGAAGCTTGGGCTGCGGTGTGCTTTGGTCGAGTTAACTGGTGGTGGAGCGAACAGCTCTGCTTGTTTACTGTCGGGGGGTGGACAGTGTTCCTTGCTACGGAAGGTATGTCCCCTTTAGGACGTTGTACCTCTCCTTTCACTGACTCGTTTAATCTAGGACGCCGGAGTCGGGTCAAACACCTTTGGGCTTATATGCTTCTGGGTCAGGTAGTAGCCATATCCGTTGCATCCAACCTTTTTTATCTTGCACTCGTTCTTTCAAGGCCATCATCGCCATCAGCAAGCTCCACACCCACTTTAGCGCGCCCTAAGCTCTGGATTAGTGTCCTGATATCACTTGCCACAATAGCCGCCAGTCCATTTACCTCCGAGCGTACATTTTTACCAAACTTACTGGTAATGCACGCAGTTCTGGTCGTTCCTCTCGTCGCGAGCGCCTCCGTGACATCCCAGAAAAAGATCTCATCGCGATTTTCGTTGCGCGTGAGCACGCTCTATTTGATCGTTTTCGTGGCATCAGCTGCCATGCGTTTGCGAACGATTAAAGCGACTCTCGGCTCTCTTCCGAGCCAGGACTACTCTCCATACGGTCTTTTCTCGGTAGCATGGGACGTCCTCCATGCCCATCCTGCACAATCATCGATTGGTTGGGATGTTGTATGGACAAGTCTTTCATTCATCGCGTGGGTCTCTACCAGGCCCTCTGACAGCACTCAGGCGTCGAAGGTAGTTGAGATTCCCTACCTGCTTTTGGCTACACCTTTTGCCTCGGTAGGCGTCACAGCCCCCTACATTCTTAGACCTCGAGGAGAATTGTCAGCAGACGCGAAAGATGAATAATCGTATAATCAACCCTTTTTTCTCGCGTAAACCCTATAAAGATATTATGAATGTACATCTAGGTACGATACACTATCATCTCGGTCATTGGCAGCATATTCACACGTTGACATGCCTCGAGGTTGTACTACTGGTCAATAATACGTTTTTCGGACACGAGTTCCTCCATTAAACTGTTCAGGATTTTCGAAATTGCCAGTCTTCATTCACGATAAAAGCTAATCTGAGGGTGCACGGCCTCTGTCAGGCACATTGGAAAGGTAATCATTTCTTGAAAGAACGAGTCTCCAATCATGATCGCTTTCACATTCTCACAACCTTTTTTTGACATCTAATATTCGTTGTAAAGTGTTAAAACATGCTTAACTGTGCTTTTACGCAAATCCTTCAAGTGCAAATCCCCCTATCACTTGGTCCGCAGATACGGAAAATATCCGGGCCGAGAGATATGACATATTCCATAATCTCCGCGCGGTTGCCCGACAGTTAATTTTATCTTTTTCCACCCCTGCATGTGGGTATTGTGGCTCAAATTTACTTTAAAACAAAAACTTACACAGGCGGGGGCAATCCCATCCTCACGCGCTCACCATTGTAGCCATTCTTGAGATACTTGTTTGACGAACATTGCTCCGGCCACTAGATCGATTCGATGCTTTCGGTAGGAGCTCTTATCTGGGTCTCATGTCGGCCCCTAATACGACTGTACGTTTTCTTTGCATTCTCGAAGACGGGAACGTTCTCACAAAGTCACAGTGTACTATGTGTAGCGTGCGGGTTTGTCATCACCAAAGCTGACATCTTTCCTGCTGTCGCCGCTAGGGGGGCTGGTCAAATAATGCTCAATATAGCACTCCCTTGCCTTATGTTCTCGAAAATTGTTCCAGCTTTCACGAGCCAGAATATCAGCGCTCTAGGTGTGAAGTGTTACAGAAATATGCGTCTCTATAATACCTATTGATTATTTATTCTATCTTCTCTTTCTCGTAGGACCGCTTGTACTCGTCGCTGTTTTATATGAGGCTATCGGTATCGGCATCGCCTGGCTAGTTGGGCAGTTATTCTGGGTTCCACATCGTTTTAGATATGGCATTCTTGTTGCTGGTGGATGGGGGAACGTTGGAGACATCCGTAAGAGATTCATAACCTTCCAGTGCCTCGGCAATACGTGAGCTCATGAAAATCGATATTAGCAACTTCCGTTATTATGAGTATAACTGCTGCTGCCCCTTTTAATGGGACTTCCGATCAAAATTTAGCGGTCGCATACATTTCCGCTTTCATCCTGGTGTTCATGGTAAGCTCTTTAGGGATATAATTGTGCTGGGAGAAGCTCATAGCATATGCCTAGGTTACGTTGTTTCCATTGGGAGGTCATAGATGGATTGCAATGGATTACGTGGGGCCTGACATCGAGACGGAAGAGGTACAGGAAGCCATGCGTCGTAAACGACAGACCCTTCTATATGGATGGCCTCGTGTACTGTGGCGATTTGTCCACCAGAAAAAGACCTCTAGGGAAAAAGAGCCCCTTCGTGATTTCCGCCAGTTTGAGAAGGCTGAAACCCGACAGGAAGAAGATACTAATGCCGTGACACAAGAAAAGATGACTGCTGGGATTAAGCAGGTCGCTTTTCAAGATGACGCGGCCACCGTTGTACCTACCGATGGAATATCATCTCCAATATGTTCGCCTGCTCCTACTGAGCTTGGATTACATTCCCGCATTAATTCGATTGAACCCATTGCAACTCCCAATTCCCTTCACCAAGTGCAGTCGTCTACAACATCGGACTCCAAGACACAGACCATCCTACCTATGACACTGCCGACACACAACGGTGCTCACGAGTCGCCCGTAACAGCGAGAGTAGTTTTGCACCGCCGTCGCAAATTTTGTGCCACCATTCGCAACTTTTTCAAAACACTTCTAACACCAGCGTCCATCGCTATTTTCATTGCATTTCCTATTGCTCTCATCCCTCAACTTAAAGCCCTATTTGTTGAGGTTCCTGGAACGAATATTCCTCCTGCTCCTGATGGCCAGCCTCCTCTTGCATTTCTTATCGACACAACAACCTTCATCGGTGCAGCCTCTGTCCCTCTCGGTCTCATATGTCTTGGATCAGCTCTCGCTCGACTTCATGTTCCGCGAAATCAGTGGAAAACTTTGCCTATCGGTGCTATCACCTGGCTTGCTGTCGGCAAAGTCGTTGTCATGCCTGTACTGGGGGTCCTAATATGTGAAGGATTTTTGTTGAGGGTTGGCGTAATTTCAAGAGACGATAAAGTGATTCGCTTTGTTTGCATGTAAGTATTTCCTCATCTTTCTTTGGAATGCTATATTGAGGATATTCCTGAAATGTAGATTCTTTTCCTGCCTTCCAACAGCAACGACACAGGCAAGACTAATACCTACTTTATAGTCTATACTTTATTAACCTTGTTACGGCAGGTGTTCCTAACTCAAGTGTATAGCGGAACCGGAAGCGCCGAGCATCTATCTGCATTTCTCATACCCCAATATATCTTGATGTTTATTTCGATGACAGCACTGACGGCTTACTCCATTCAAATGATTTTTTAATTCTATACGCGCTTAGCCCAACATCTCTAAAATACAGGACTCCTACGCTCACATATGTATACTAGTAGACATCGACTGCAGTCATGGTTCTGTGTTTTCGCACATATCCGCTTGAAGACTGTGCTTGGCTTATTTCGTTCTAGTTTTTGGAAAAATATTACGAACAGTCTGAGCAAATAAAATATTGTTTGTATAATTCTGCAGTAACACAGACTCATAGTTCACCAATTCATTCAAATGAGATACGAAGGCAATGGTATAAGCAGCTGCCAAATCTGCTCTTTCCCATGGAGCACTATGAGCACAATGTTCAAATACAATGCAGCGACCGTGCATAGAATATAAAAGTATAAATTCTACTCTAACGAGGTTCTTTATGACACTGGAAATCCCAGTTCGATATCATTACAATGATATGTTGACGTCTATGTTAATGTACAAAGGAGAACATCACAAAAAGCCTGGCAATCTGAGGCGCTTGGACGTGGGTGCCTGAATTCTGGAAAGCAAAGAGGCGGTGACGCAGCTATCGCCATTATAGGATAGCAAGGAATTTGAGTTCTGTTTCAAATTCGTCCATGGCAAGGTATCGATGTTCTTCCGCAAACTTCCAAACACCATTCGCTTCTGAGAAGATTTTAGTAGACGCATGCACATGTAGGGGAATATGCTTCCTATCGAGCACCTTATTGACGTTTCCTCAAGATGAACAAGACAAATTGGATAAGATTAAGATGGGTGAGCTGGCTGTCTTCGTGTCACTAACACGCCGAGGGTCCTTCTCTGGCTCGTCTCTCACTAAAATGGCTTAAGTACCTGTCCACAAGCAAAGAAAATGTCACGTATAATCTAAAGTTGTAACTAAGTTATTGTCCAATACCACTTCAGATGTATCCGCACTTACCGCTGATCCAAGAAAGTGGAAAGACATCCTTCGATCATGGCCTGTAACTACTGTGAGGAGATACCAATGTACCGTTGGAATGAACCGACTCATATCAAATGTTGTAGCAAAAGATGCCCCAAGGACTGGACACATGCTCTGATACTACCACGCGTAGTGTCTACCTCATTCAAAACCGAGCAGGACCACTCTTTTTCCTTAATAAAACGTGAACCTACGGAGTTTTAATTTTTGAGGCACTAGATATAAATAGGCACATAAGATCGTTGTATTTCTAGGAGAAGTGTCGTACACAGGATATGGGCATCAGTTTCATGGTCATGTGAGATCCAGGGGGAGGAAACATACCAGCATTTCCCAACGGACGAAACTAAGTAGTAGACAAAACAAGGCACATTTGGAACAATGCTTCCTAGAAACTGATTGGTGCAATTAGATCCCATTCAGACTACCGGTCGAAATAGCGGGAGATGTCAATTATTAATCAATTACGACGAGATCCGCATCTCCTAAGTTTTTACATGGCGGGTGAGTGGTTGGCAGTGAAGAGTACCACCTATCACTGGTTTTTGGCTTTCTTATTCCAATTCTGCTCACGATTCCTGCTAATGGGATGGGTGGCTGTGTGAAAATTTTACTCATCTGGGTACAAAAAGAAAATGGGACTCTATTAGCGATCGCGTGAATTCATAGAAGTGGAAACACAAGTAGGAGGATCGACGCAGAACGAGGACGATAAAAGATACTAAAAGCAATGACAATGGCTCACCAAAATGATGACTTTTGAGAGCTTTAATGAAAGTTCTTGGACAGGATGAGCCATTTCCATGTTATTATTTAAACCCAAGAACTAGCCAAGTTGTATAGAAGCGATGATGGGGTTCTGTTTTAAAGCTGACCTTCTATAAATATTAATGAACTTCGGAAACCGAGAATAATTGAAGAAAAAGGCCTTGGATTTTGCTTCCATTGGAAGATCATTTCTGTGTATTGCATAAGGTCTGTCTTTTTACGTGCTGTCAGTTCAGAGATAAAATTCTAGTGGTTCAGAGTGGCACATGCTAAGGGCATTTGAACCTCGATAAGTCAGAATTGATTCCTGCAAAATTGTTCCGGCCAAGGCCGAAAATCCGTAGTCACGAGAGCGTAGGAACGCGCAGTGCGCACATAGCACTACATATATAAAGTAACTGTCGCCGTGGGCGATTTCCATAGAACATACTCGAGCTCAGGATCTATTTACAGAAATTGGCTCAGTGTCGAAATTTTACGAATGACGCATCCTTTATATTCTCTTGATGAGGTTTGTACGCACTGGTCATACCGAAAACATGGCCCTGCATGAGTTGGCTCAGGGACGTTTACCTCGTTTTTGGGGTCTGCTCGTAGGAGTGACTCGAAGAACTTGCCAGAGAGTTGAGTGTCTGTCCGATGGACATTTGCGCGTTATAATCATGTTTGCGCAAACGTAATGTTAACTTCTCCATTTTGTCAATCTCCTCACATTTTTCAGTCAAATGGAGAAGAAATGAGTTATCTACAGCTATGTACACTAAAGCCTTGTGCTATGTATTGAGGCAGCCGTTTCAACATGGAGGAAGATGTATAGAGATGTCCCACATTGGAACTAGAACAATATTCAAGAGCTGTAGTTCAATCATACCATGCGTAATTTATACGGGTCACTACAAAGTCCTAGCTACAGTGCTAATGGATACAGTTCGTCTGGCAGTCCAAAGATGTTCGATTGCCCAGTCATTTCAGAAATCAATGTGAAGCCTTTATCATATCAGCTGCCTTCTCTGCTACTCCATACAAGGTGGATGAGAGGTGTGCGCTAATTTGTAAAGGAAGTATTGAGGCATCGACAACTCGAACATTCTGCGTGTCGTAAACTTTCAATTGGGCGTCAACCACACCTATAGGGTTTGGACATCATTTATCAACATCGCATGAACCGACTCCTATAAGCGCTTCCAGACATACCTCCAAGACTGCGTTTCATCATGGCTGCAGTGCCGATGGGATGCGCTACCGACGCGAAGCCATTTTGAATCCATTTCTTCCAGTCTTGATCCGATCCGCGATCAGCGTTGTCGGGTACTGACCCACCTGGAATTGTTTCACCGGTCGATAAAGAGCTATAACATCAACAGCATGGGTAATTGATTCACAGAAGCCATAAGTAGAGCGTACTTGAGAGGAGGACTGGTCAAAATTTTTCTTGCAAGCCGTGCACCAGCTACCTGGATATCGAGATCGAGGCTGACGCTGAAATAGTTGACATTGATTTGTGGATACGTGAAAGGGTTATTGCTCTACATAATGCTATGTTCAGAACCAACGAAACGGGGTTGATAACCTCGTGCTCACCTTGATCTTGACACTCCCTCTACTAAATGGAAGTAGCTGCCACATGTCAATACCGAGATCGCTGAGCGAAGAACGCCTGCTTAGACTTGATGACGAGCAGAAAAATAGGGACCTACTCGGGAAAGCCCGTGTCGTAAAACAACTCCACCACGGGAGCTGTTTGAAAGAAATTGGTCCAAATCGATTACAACTCAAGTAATTCACGTACCGTTGTTGTTGATTATTAGGTCTGCTTGGACCTCGAAGATCTGTTCAAGTGCGGAAGCAGACAACCCAGATCCAGCTTGAGAAGAAGCCCAAGCGGATAAAGATGACCTAATACGGTTTATGGTTGCGTTAGCCTCATTACCAAAGACTTGGTACAGATTGGGATAGGCTATAGCATCAGACGGTCCTCGTCCCCCAGTGTTAAAGCCATTCCCGCCGGCACCTAAAGAATTCATAGTCTACGAGCCACAATTAGATGAACTCATTTACCGACAAATAAACAATTACCTGTTCTTGCAAATTCCTTCCGACGGTTTTCAAATCGATCAAGGTATTGATTCCAAGGGGACCGAGAATGGACGAGTCCCCGATTCCAGATAGTTGAAGGAGCGCCGGTGTCTAAAAAGCTGTTAGATGAAGGACAGAAAAGGGAATATAATAACGGACGAACCTGAATAGCGCCTCCAGCTATAATCACTTCACTTCTCGCATGCGCTGTGTAGCGTGCCGAACCATTGCTAGCAGGGGCAAATTGAACACCGGAAGCGGTCAAAGGGATGCTCGAATTTGCCCAAGTGATCTTCGTGACCTACAACAATGAATATGATCAAAGTGTTCCGCTTAAAATGAAAGACTGATACGAACAAGGTGTTTCGTAAGTGTCACCCAGTTGGTTCGTTGGCCCTCCACTGGAGTGAGATATGCTTGTGCAGAAGATGATCGGTGATCACTGTCATGCCAGTTCATGGTCTTTGAGAAATGCCAGTTAAGAGGATCAATTATGAGACGTGAAGTGAAATGGAAGTTGATTACCAGAGGAGTGATGGAGACACAGTTGGGAGCGCCTCCGTTAAGATCTGCGGAATGTGTGATGCCAGTAAGACCAACAATAGTGTCAATAAACTTGGGCTGCTGGGGACCACCGTACATCAAGTCAGGATATGTGACCTGAACTGGCCCAGAGCTACCATGGTATGAGGGTATTGACTGAGCTCCTTTGGCGGCTTGTTGGCTATTGGGGGGTGAGAAGGTTTCCGACTGAGAGTTAACATGTTAGATAACACGAAGTGAAGGATGAAGTATAAACCACCCTTTTTCATATAATTCCAGAGGCTTTGCCAGTTCCACCCCACACTAGCTTCAGCAGGTTCCAGTAGACTAGACCATGCATCATATTGAGCGCTAAGACCACGTGTATAATGTCCTCCATTTATAGAGGCTAGAGAAAAGGGGGCAGTTATAAGGACTAAGAGAGAAATATAACTGAATATTCATACAGCTGCCTCCAAGAGTCTTTCCGCTGCAGAGGTTGTTAGGTTATCAAAATAAACAACTAATCAGAGCCACAATATACACACCCGTGTATAACTTTGCCCATTTCAGCTGTCCATGACCAGTCCAGGCCAGTCCCAAACGCTTGACTATAAGCATATAAATCGTAGACACGAGCGTCGTTCCTGTTGTCTGTACCTGCCTCGATGAGGAGCACAGATACGGCGGGATTTTCTGCTAGTCGAGCAGCAACCGTTGTACCGGTAAGGCCAGCACCGACGACGATATAATCATACGTTTGACCATCGACGTCAGTAGGAATAGTTATCACCCCAGAAGCACGTCTTTGTAACGCAGGAGATGCGTTCGATATGCTTACTGCTAGGAGTACGACTGAGTATAGCGAGAGTAGCATCACCAATGGAGTTCAATTTTGCGCCTTTTGCCTCTCCCCGTTTTATAAGTGTGATAGCTGCGACAATGTCGCAGGAGGCGGCGATTAACACGGTGAGAGGTCCACTTGCCGTGATGGGATGTTACGTTTGATTTGTCTACCACGCCTAGAAGGACGCCACATTTTTATGCACAAGTTGACACTGTAAGCAAGATAATAGGTCCCTGCAAGGTAAAACAAAAGAAAAAAAGTAAATGAAGTCGATTCGAGTAATAGTTTAGTGATTTTGATCCATAGCCAACGACAGGCAGCATCAAGACGATGCTCATGCCAACATGAAAGACTTTGCTCGCATGATAGAATGAGTTGGATAACCAGCGATAAAACATCGGGCATCCATCACCACCGGGAGATATTTTTGGGTTTGAGGCGGGTCCAAGGCGGGAAACCTAATGTATTACCGGTGTGAACGGCTTGATTACTGTCAGCGTTCTGCGCAGCCACCGCCGTCATCATTCAACCCACCATGTTCTTTAGCGTCTTCAGTATCCGGATTCTCATTCTAGCAGCTATCATGCTGACTTGGGCCTCTTAGTGTCTGCTCGTGGATTCTGTAAAACAAGCAGTAACCCCTCTGGTTCTTCAAAAATTCTGCCACGTCAATTGCATGTCACCAGGGAAAGATCAAGTGGCTTGAAATACAAAATTTGAACACAGGACATCTATATTTCTTGTGAGTTATTCGATATATCTCCTGGGTAATCCAAGATAAGTAGGAGTATTAGGAAATAGATGTGTCTTACCATTCACTAGCACTCTCGAGGTGAAGGTGGGTAGAAGAGGCGCGGTGATCGGCCAATCCCGGAACGGCCCGAGGCGTTTGCTATTTTTAACCACAACAGTACGCAACAGCTGCTCCTATCCCTAGTATCTGATGTTCTAACAGATTTATCTGACTCGAAACGCACATCTCTGGAAGTTGATGTAAGACTTCTTCTGCTAGGTACCATGGACACAGAATACTGGCCAAGAAGGCTCCTCACCTCAGGTACCGTATTTTCATATCCGCGGGCCAGTTAAATGTCAGCACAAAAACTCCTATCTTTTTGGTTAGACTCGATAGCATTCAGACGTATTTCAGCGTGCGTACACTCTGACTGATTATTCACAGGTGTTTTCAGCGTTCCTTGATGCTAGAAACTCTATATTCTCACCACGCCGAGTTCCAGGGCCCAATCGCCAAGTCTGTACTCCGGGATCAAATCCTCCTCGAGTTCCTGTTTAAGACGCTGTCCAAAAGTTATATCTCTCCTACTTACCTACCTGCTGGTTCAAATAGCATCGATAGAAATCGAAGGAGAGAAGCTTAACAAGCTCAATGCTGGATTCTGGTCATTCGGGATCGCGTAGAATGGGATTAATCGGAGCCTCCCTCAACGATAACGCTTCTATAACTATCCATCCAGTTTCCATATTGGCCAGAGCTGCCCCGAATGATCATAAATTAGCACAGAGACGCTCCCTATATCTGTCTGTGGATCTCAACTTAATATACGGTTGTCATCGATCACAGCTCCATTGGTCTGGCATGCCCATGTGCACAAATGCTCGCGAACTCTTAATAACCGGTAACCCCACAACCTGGTCTGGTTTTTTCGTTTCTGATCGACACAGAGCTAAGGAATTTTCTGTTGGTGACTCTGCTCCAAGATGGCCCTGTGTGTCTGACGGCATCTTTAGGCATGCTGCATTTGTAGCAATTTCTTCTCGCATCTTATATGGAAAACGAAAAGAAATATGAATTCGCTAGGAACAAACGCCAGAAGAAACACATATCTGCGAAGACGACGATTTCCCCTCTTTCCACGGTGGCACTGGCGATTAAAAATCGATGGCGGTGTCAAATCATGACCCTTGAATGATTATGCTAGATCTATCCTTAATGGGCTCGAAGATACCTTTGTTTGGTAAAGTTGGTCTACTGGAACGTCCTATTGGTTGAACACTACGTATTCTAGTTCGAAGAAAGACTGAGGAATACTTGACGAAATAATGTCGGTATACTAATTACAAACAACAAAGCAAGGTAGAGAGCGACGGAAATAGCAAGGAGTCCTATGTTTCTAATAAGCTACGGGAAGCTGGAGCTGCAGTCCGAACCATCGCATCCATAATACTACAATAAACCCACGACTTAGTGGAATAAAGGGGAATACGTGGTGTCCATCTATAGGGAATCGCCAATCAAAGTAAACTATAACCATTCAAAGCGTTTGGAGATGCGTGGGATATTGCAGATAACTGTCCAACGGTGCTATACGAATCTCCGACGGCTGTGTGTTCTGTTCCTCCATTATTCTTTTCTTCGGGGGAGCTCCTATATTGCCTGTTTCTAACTTCAGCATGCCCGCTGTCGAACTCCGTATTCGATCTCAAGTCTGCCCAAACTGGATCTAGTGCCTGCGCACCAGCGGTATGTAGGTCTCGGTGAGCTTGTGGATCGAGGTCGGGGGGTAGTGATAAAGCAAACTGATCAAGATGCTCTCCCTCTCGAGAGAAGTGTGCCATTGACGATGCAGGAGTCGGGGGAGATTCGACCGAGCTTATATGTGGTGAATTGAAAGTCATAGAAACCGCAGACTGTGGGCTACGCTTGTGATCAGGACGGCCGGGCAAGAAAATCAAGAAAAATACTCACTTTGATAAGGAACCAGCGTCGCTCCCATGCCCTCGATTGTCGTCTCCGAGTCGTTGATGTTGTTGGAAATATGCAGCCTCCGAGAGCGATAGTCCTTGATTGTGCGCATGTCCGTGACCGAGGGGATTTGAAGAAGAGAAGGCTGACATATGGTCGAACGAGTGATTTGCATCACTAGGAGACATAGAGGGCATCGAGAGGTTAGCTTGCAGATTCGGCAACATTTTATAACCTATCGACAGTGACGACGGGTCCTGGTCTCGCTTCGAGGCAGGCCCTGGCCATCCTAGTGGCCTTATCGTCGGAGGCTTCAGGCTCCGAGCCTGGTCCTCCTCGTTCTGTCGCATGCCTCTGCCCCCTCCCCACATCGCATCTGCTGAATGCGGCCCTTCCAATCGAGTGAGATTAGACGACGAATCTAGCTCCAGATTGGGAGGGCGTGGACGATTGGACCGGTGCTCTCCTAAAGATAGAGGGCTACCAACAAGGCCGGGATACATTGAAGTATAGAGACGTACGTTTCTCGTCATCGGCGAATGATAGCCCGACTGGGTTTTCTCGAGGTTGTGAAATTCTGGGTGCGCTGGGACTACGTCGTCTTGTGAGATTTCTTGACTCTTCTATCGAGCTTCCCTTCGGCTTCGGTTTATTTGGACCTCGTACTCGACCCTCCTTTGCGTATTCGCAAACGAGACCTCTACTCGCGCATCGCCCGCATGGACACTCTCCCGTGCACTTGATAGACAGTGTTTAGCATATATCAGGCGACGATTGACTAGTACGCACCTTGGCTTTCCTCGCCCGACATTTCTCGCATGCCTGTGCCGTTCTTAATCGAGGGTGTTCTGGTGTGCGATAGAAGATACCTGTTTCTGGATCGAGTGAGCCCGCGAGAGTTAATCGACGACTCGCACTGTGTTGGAGAGCCCCACTTGGATGACTAACCGCCGGTGGCGACAAACGGGGCGGTGGATATGGTGCTGGGGTGGGATATGAGCCTCCCCATGGGTTGAGCGGTGAACTGGGTAAAAATGATGCCGGGGGGACCGCGTGGTCGTAAGACGGCCAACTCTGTGGCGAGATATTGTGCGGGGACGTGGGTTGGGGGATATTGTGGTCATACATGGAGGATGATGCTGAATACCGAGGATGTGAGTCTACGTTGAACAAGTACTGCTGCTCTACCGCGCTGTTGTGCGTACCAGCGCTGTCGAGATGTAATGATTCTTGTCGTGATGGGATTGGTATGGGGTGCAGACTATGGGATGCGTACTCTTCGGGTTGTGTATCATCAAGACCGAACCTCTCTGGGTGGGGTTGTTGCTGGACATAGCCGCGCTGGGAATAAAAATCGTTGAACCGGCCAAGGTGCATCGCTGAAGACATATCATCGTAGCCATGAGATCCGTGGTGGGAGTCACTGTAAGACATTTTTTGCGACGCGCTGCAAGATGAGACCGACGAAAGTGGATCGTGGCTGCCAGACTGGTTGAATTTATTGGGAATCGAGTTTGGGTCGACCGTGGTGCCGAGTTTGGCTTCAAACCCGTCTGATGAATGTATGTTTAGGTTATCCATGTGACAAGCTCTAGAAGGCCTCTCGATCTCTATATAGAGAGATCGAATGCCTGTCCACGAAGGAAAAAGGTTTCAACAAAAGGAGCTTTTTGTTAGCCTGATGTAATTTGCAAGGAACCTGCGCGTAAACTAGGTCAGCCCTCTTCTTGTCAGCCCCAAATCCTTCTTCTGGCCCTTCGTCGCCGCTGTAATTTTCAGAGAAATACGACGGAGGACATACTTTAATTCTTCTCTAACTGTCTCTTTTCATGGATCTCCAGCGTCACCCCAGATCCAATGTCGATAAAGCTGTCTATTAGTCAAGCAAGCGTTCTGTTTCAGCGTGGAGCAATGCCAATTGAAGGTTTCAAAGTCCGCGGCATAGCCCATAGAGTTCAGCTTGCGTTCGAGCTTGGTCGCGCATCTCGCAGATGTTTCACGCTGTCCACCAAGCTGACTGGCGACGTTATGACGGGTCAGCTCGCAGTATGGCACGCAAGCATTTGATTGCCTTCCATTCGAATTTCTCTCATCTATTCGACTTTTTCCAGTATACTTCCAGCTTCCTAACGTTCAGCGTCGAAGTCACCGGAGCTATTTTGGTTCAATTTCCAGCAGCTGCTCTCTCAAGATTCTAAGGAGCATGCAAGTTCAATGACATGTGTCCGAACGATCACCGATTACGCTGGGGAATGCGCAGAGGACAATGGTTTCCCAGCAGCTGGAAACTTGGTAGTATATCCGAAAAATACCGTAAACACAACGGGAAATACATGATAAAAAGATAAAAGAAAGGGGTGCGAAGCGAACTAGGGCTCAAAGCTTAACTATGTCGCATAATGCTTCTCATAAGTGTGCCCCGGAGGTTCGTCCCGTGTCCTCAGGCAGACAGGGACTCCCCACCGTTCGCGGGAGGATAGAGCTATCGGTGATTGCTCCTTTACAATAGAAGTGTGTGTCACAGTGATCTAAACAGTTCATCGTTTGCAGTGAGAACCCATCCACCTTACGAGAGCCCCTTTTGCCGCGAACAATGGTAAAACTACCGGTGGGGACGAGATATAAAACTACTTTCATGTCAAGGAAAGTGGCATGCCTTGTTCAAATTGAGAGCTGAACACAGAACACACCCTCGACTCTGTAAGGATAACATTCTTTCGGACACTCGTCCGAGGAAGGATAACGTTGTCGTCGACCGGTTAGTCCGGTTGATGAGAACAATCCTAATCGAATATGTTAACCTTGTCATGATGCACTTCCAAGAATCCGTGTGTTTGAAGTGCTCCGTGGCAGTATCATCGACGGCCACAAAAACACCTACACAGTTTCGCGGGTTGAGAACCCGTTCTCCATCGCCACTGTGTCCGTTCTGATCTCTCTTTATTTTGTTTCTAGATCTATCCGCACCGTGCTCAACGCCACATTAGAGATTGAATATTCGAGACGTATAAAATGCCAAGGTATCCAACGAACGGAAGCGTTGTGGTGAAAATAAACTCTTCCTCGTCCTGTGTCAATATGAACGCCAGCAAGCCCAGAGTTGTTCACTCACCCGACGTTTCTGTAACCTCGTTCGCAGCGATATTCCACGAATAAAGATGACTCGTCATCAAGGGCGACCCTCCGAGGAGGTAGCATTAATCGGAGGCAAAAAGCGAATGTCGATGAAGTCGAAAGGTAATCGAGAGATCGTTGGGTCACCAGAAGCGGTGGTCGACGCAGCAGCAAACGGAGTTCAGCAGTTTGATCGCCGTGTACGAGTGGTCGTGATGCTTTTCGGGTGCTCGACTTAATCGCCGGCGGCTCAAAGCTCTTGAAAAGTAAAGTGAAAGTTGAATGCGATACTTTATCATGAATGCCGGACCGTACATGAATTGAACGGGGGAATATAAGCTGTCAAAGATCTCATCAATAGTTTCCTCTATCTCAGTCCTTTTAGACTTATTCGTCTATCGATCATCACCCGCAGATACAGATCCAAGATAGACGCAAGATGTTCAAAGCAAAGCGTAACTTGTTCGCTTTCTTGAACAAGTTCCAGAGCAACTATCGACGGTGAGTAGGCTGTTGAAGACCGACGTTATCTGACTCGAGTCGACGGAATGGCTTGGGCATCGCAATCCATGATGACAGCAGCCCAAACTGTCTGTCGACGAAGGTGATGAGCACGTCCGAAAATGTACCCACGAGTTAAGCCCACGGACTCCAGACGTTAGAGCACCTTGTTATCGAAAAGCACCCTAAAAAGGTTAGCACGACCTTACCAGACATTTCTGGGAAAAGCCTAGGAGCTGGTATCTCTGAGCAACTCGGTGATGAGGCGCGTTAAGAGACTTGCTGGCAGTGACGCTCGAAGATCATACGAGCGATTAGCGATAAAATGAAGAGCAGCATAGAAACTTACCAAACCATAAGCCGGTAAATCGGTGCGAGTTCGATTTGGAATCGGTGAAAAAGCGTGCATTGTGCTCTGAGATATTTCATCCCTCGATACATTTGGAAGCATTCGAGGGCTGTGGAGATATACTTGCCCAGGAATATTCTCCCTATCAAGCTGATAGTGCATAATGCTCGCTTTAACACCCCTGACTAGAAAAGCCAATGTTGCGACGGTTTTGGACGCCCACCGCTAATTTCGGGGACTGCCAGCATTGTAATGCATCTCTGATAGTTCTATATAAAATATGCCACAGACGAACAATTGTGAACTTTAGCTTGCTGTTCATTCGGAATGCGAAGAGATCTAACAATTTAGATGTTGTTGGATTCTTTAGAAAATTTACGTTCTGAGTAGGCTAAGATAGAAGCAGACTCGGTACGTGAGCGTTTGTTCCGCGGTTATTCGTTAAGTGAGGTGGAGTGAGAGGAGTTATTTGCATTTATTTGCATATCGTGTTTGTCGCGGTAAGCCGCTGTTGAACGTCCGGCCCTCGGCCCCGACTCCCGCCCTCCTTGTTCTCCCGACTCAACCAGACTTCAATTGTCTTTCCACGATGGAATCATATCTGAAGCTTAAGCTTTCTTTAAAGAAACCCGAAGAACGAATGGTTTTTCATTTACTACGAGTTGGAAGGTTGGTTTCTACTTATAATTGCTATTGATCGAATTTGATACTGTATATATTGGCAGTGACAGTGACGTACCTTTAAGTCTCGTTTCTCGTGAATTTTTTAAAAGCAGACGGAGAATAAAAATATCTAGTATGGGAGAATATCATGCAGTGACGTATTCTCGCTCATAGTAGATTCCAATTGCTAGCTAATCTATGTTTTGTCTTCAGAACATGTGCCTCTAAATTCTCGTCGAGGGTGATTAGCATAAAGGGGTTCATCTACTTCTTTGAATTAAGGTCTATAGTAGCGTTTACTAAGTATTTCATTGAACGCTTTCGGCCAGGAATACTGCTCTGGGAAAAGGTTCTTCTGTGGTATATCCATCATTCACAGGATTAACCTGCTCAAGTGAACTATTACTTCAAATAGAGATGCCATAGACTTTTCCACGGAGAAGGATTAGAAGTCGAAAGTCGATGTCGGAGATGGGAAGGATGTGCATATGACACACCAGTCACGAACTTTTACCCGTTCTGCCACGCCTTGCCAGGGAGCCTCTGTAGTACAACTGCGATCACAATACGGATCTCCTGTTGAAACCACGAGGCTGGCTGTTTTACGTATCTGCAATATATTATTTACCAAGTCAGTCACTCCGTATTCTGTGTTCATTTGTCGATCTCCCAGCTGACAGTCTCCAACATTACCAGATAGAATGATAAAGCTCGTCTTAACGCATCCCCAAGAGTAAGATCAACATTACTTGCGGATCAGTCGATGGAAGGTATATGCATAATATACCTGCATTGTGCGGAAACGCGAGGCGATGGTTGACGTAGTGGCTCATACGATACCTAATTCGATTACGCCTCGTAATCACGCCACAGATGAAGCGTTATCCCAATCCGAGTTCGTCTAGTCACTCTTGGATTGAAACATGCCTTTTCGAGGTGCTCGCTGTCCCCACATTCACCGACGTTTTTGAGGCGCCTATTAACGAGGTGCGTCTTCTCCATTGTCTCTCGTTAATCTCTGGTTCTAACGCATTCACGTTGACTAACATCTATTTCTCCTTGCTGAAATATTTCTAGCCTCCCGCTGTTTTACAATATTTCACTGTGCCCTGTAACGCAGTATCTCATAAGAAAGTTTGCTTCCTCAGATACGTCTGTAATCCAATTTGGCTAGGCTGCCTCTGTGGTATTTTATTATTCTATTTACTCGTATCATTCTCTCTCGAACCTTCCATTTCTTCATAGCAGGACTCAACGTTCCCAAATCTACCTCTCATGTGTTTTGAGCTTTCTGCCCCTGTAAGAAGGCGACATTTGAGGAACCTTCGTTCCTTGACATTGGAGAAGTATGGTTCGCCGCTTTCAGTACTTTGTCAGACGTTCTGGTCTCTACTAACGTCATGGTAATATGTATAGGCTTAATAAGCTATTACACGTCTTGTAATAACTAATCATGTTTGAAGTTGCCCTGAATATCACACGTCAAATATTTTTCCAGTACATAGGATCATGTTGCTCAAACCCAGGCAGGACCGCAATGTAATTCCCGATTGAGGATCTCTTTGGAAGAATTGTATGATTAGCTCTACTAGAGAACTCCACCTTGACTTGCGAAGTTACGAATTTATTACCTGTGTATGAGTCCTTTATTCTACAATCGCTAAGGAAGATAAGTAATATACACCACACAGCCTAGCAAGGATTTCGCATGCCGATGCCTATTTCATTTCTTCTGATTATCGTTCTAGAAGATAATATGAGATATATACAATATGCGAAGGCTACTCTATTGAAGCGACTTAGGAGGTTGATCGTTGGGGGTCGAATCAATACAACTGTCACTTATCTGCCGTACAAAGGAAGACTGTACATTGCTGTGCCACCGTGATCGGTAAGCTACATATGCCTTGATGTACTCCAGCTCTTAACGTCAGCCTTGAGGTTTCATGGCAAGTTTTTATGAATGTACTGCTCTTGCATAAGTATCCCATCTCGCCATCCGACGCAACAGTTCCGAAGACTTATATTGTCATGCAACAGTAATAATAATCCGCAACTTCATGCTGTGGTATACTGTGTATGAGTTATAAGTTATTTTATCTTCGAACACACACATAGGCTAGCTCGAGAGAATAATCCAGCATTCGCATGAAACGCCTCCGAAGAGCCTAGGATCACAGAACGAGCAATTAGCCATTCTCGTATATCTGAAAGGCTGTCGTGTCTCGGCAGCCTCACTGAATCAACGTAAGTGACAGGATAAGGATATCTTCGTTGCCAGTAGTAAGAATCTGAATACAACATCGTAATTAGCTGGAATACGCGCCTTCGTTGCCAGTAGTAAGAATAAGGTAACAAAGGTGGAGAAACCTATCTTACATAGTGAGGGAGGGAGGACATCCCTGAGCCGATTCAGGAGCGGCGGGGTGGTAGTCTATCGTATGAATGAATAAGGAGGAATGAGGATGGGGAAGCCGATGTGGTAGTCTATCGTATGAATGAATAAGGAGGAATAGGGAGGAATGGTGAGGAGGGAGCCGATGTGGTAGGCTGGTGTTCGAGATGTGTACGTCGTTGTCGTGAGTCTGGATGGAGGTCACGAGGGCCAGGCTTACAATATCTATCCTATACTCAGGACTAAGAGATCTTATATCTTTGTAATAAGGTTTCCATCTGGCATGAGACCGTCTAGTATTATGGCACAGTATTTCTCCGTATACCTTGATAAATAATATTAACCAACTCTCGCAAGCTATTGTTGAAGTTTATGGACGATGATTAAAGGAGACGGTGACGAGCCCGAAGTCTGGCTGCCAGAAAATCCACACAAGCGATTCAAATCATGAACAAGGCTTTCGAACGTGGGTCTTTTTGACGGCGAAGCGTCCCAACATGAATGCAGGATATCTACAATGCCCAATGATTGGACACGGTAAGATGGATATGATGGTCTAGCATTTTCATCTGAGGATATTATTAGAATAATATTTTGAGTGTTTGATGAACGACGACCCACCGAGTACATGGTTGCGTACAAGCTCATCGTGGAGATCCGGCCATGGGATACTCCCCATGTTCAAGATCTCCACTGACGAAATCGAATACGCATATATGTCGACTTGGGCGGTGAGTAATGAACGTCCACTCATAACTTCAGGGGCTTGCCATCTTAGGGCATCTGGAGATATCAGTTAGCAAACATATCTTTGAGCATATAATTGCGCTCACGATGAGGGCTTGGATTCTTGTAACTGATATCCGCCTCGAATCGACTCTGTCCAAAGTCATTCACTAAGCAATTTTCATCATCATCTACCAGGATGTTGGACGCCTTGAGAATTCCTCAGATAAACGTATATTCTAAGAACAATCAGAACACGCACCCGAAGATCTCCGTGTAAAATACCATGACCATGCAAATAATCCATACCCTTCGCAATATCGTGCATCATCCGAAGAACATCGATTTTATCCCCACTATCCAGTATGCTAGACTCATCTTGGTTCCACTCCATTCTTTGAAGATAGCTCGAAAGACTTCCATTCTGCATGAAAGGTGTAATAAAGAACTTTGGAATGCTCCCATCTACTGTACTCGCTCCAAGGATAGTGGTAACATTCGCATGTTTGAGGGATCTCCATATTTTGAACTCGTTTAAGAACGAACTCATCGTCGCAGTAGCGTTGTTGAGGACTTTTACTGCGACTGTTCCGTGCATCCATGTTGCTTGGTATACATTCGAGAAGAATCCTTGGCCTATAATTTGATTGAGCTTAATGTCGTTTCTGCAGTCAAATTCTGTCAATTATATTAGAACTAGATATTAAGAAAGAGCATACCTGGATACAGGCTTCGATAATGGCCATGCGCTGGTGGTGAGAGGTTGGGAGCCATCGCCATGGATATGTAAGTCGATGGTTCTAAGAAGTTCCTTGATTGCATCTGGTAATCCAACGTGGAGGACCTTCATCATATCGCGATCATTCCCCGCCTGTAGGGCCATATTCAATAGAAGTCGAAGATCGGACATATCTCTTTTTTGATCCCTTTCGTTTTGTTCTCTGTGGAGTTTCCGAAGTATAGACCGGACTTGTTCGTCTGAGAGGGATAGAATCTCCAGGGATGGATTCCTTTCAATATCAGCATCTGCAACGCCGTCTGGCGACATAACTTCTTTGGCGGTGGGTTTAGACGACTCTTCAAGATCCTCAGGCAGGTTCTCGATAGGTAGATCTAACAACGGGTCTATTGTCGTAGCTTGGACAGCTCTTGAAGTAAGATCGGGAGTTAGAAGGAGTTCTTGGAATGGTAGTGGAGGTGATGAACTTGTTAGGGCGGAGACATTTGCCATTATACGAAATAGGATAGATCGCTATGAATACCCAGGTGAATACTGAGTTCCTCATTATCAACATTGACTTACATCGAAGAGATCCATACAATGCTGGAGATGGGTGTTGCACTCGGTAATTTCTCGCAACATATCATCTCTTTTGACAAATCGCATTAGGAACGGCTGAGAATTATGACGCTCAAGAAAATTCAGGATCTGTGAGAACGATCTTAAAGCGGAAAAAATCAGTAATGCATGTGGGCCAAAAGAGAACACACGGATACCCTTCGAGCTCTTCCAATGGTCTTTTCAACTGAATTTCGACGTTAATTCCGGCTTCTTCAACCTCTTGTCGAATAGCTATAAGGATGTCTGCACAACGCTCGGCAAGTCGCAGACAAGCCAAACGATTAGACTGATAAATCCCATTAGCTTAGCAACACCTCCACAGACATACGAGAGAAAACGCACGTCTACAACCTGTATGGCATCCCAGATGCCAAGGAGGATTTTTGCAGCTACTTCAAGTCCTGGAACTGGAGCAAAGGGAAGGACCTCAACTCCAACGCGGAGCGCTTCACGTGCTGCATCGCTTGTTAAGTCGATAGCTGATCGCAGAGCTTTTAAGACTCGCTAAAACCATAGACCGGCGTCATCATCCGTCATGTATATAATTTCCGAAATTGTACTCACTGAACGTGTCCGAGTCCATCCTTCTTCTTGTTCTTGTGGGACAATCCAACCCCTCCTTTCTCTCCATGGTCTTGGGCTTGGTTTTAAATCAAGGGAATGGGAGAGCGATAGAGTGTCTCGAGGAGGGGTCTCCATCACACCTTCACTCATCGAAGGTAAATCATGAGGGATACTTCGAGAAGACCCTCTAGGCGATGTTTTGAATTCAAATCGGGATCCAGACTTTGGAGACGTGTGCATAGTGTCGGATGCTCTCAATGGAGGACTTGACGGAGTGTATCGCGTAGATTCCGGGACGCTCAGACGACTGAAAGATAGATCATCAAGCCCAGCTTCTAAAGATATCTCTTGTTCTGAAGCAGTAGCGTCCGAGTTGACAGAGGAGCAACTTGAAATGCGAGAATGCATTCGCCTTCCCAGGTGATGCCATGAGTGACGGTGTCCTTTTCGCTCTACCATGGTAGAGTCTTAGTCGAGTAGGGAAGAAAGAACAAAAATTAGACGTGAGGAAGACTGCTATGAAGAGTTTATAATTATTTTCAATGATAAATTAAGACACTGCGGGCAATTGCCCATACATTCGACGAATATATTTTGAATATATATGGAATTAGACTTTAAATATATTCACGTTAAATTCTTCGAACGTATGCTGAATATATTTAAAATAAATTCATCAATATATTCATCATATATTCGATGGATATATTTTGATATTATTCCCGATATATCCGTTGAATATATGGAGAATAGATTCAAAATATATTCGCCGAATGTTATGTCGAATATATTTTGAATGTGTGATTGCAGAGATGTTAAGTAGCTATAATTAGTTAGACAGCTGATTGGTTGGTACATACGTCACATGAGGACTGTCTGCCCGCCGCCCGCCTTGCCAGTCCCTCCTCCCTCCTGCTCATCGTCTCTCACAACGAGCACAATGCCTATGTAAATACATAATAAAATTTTAAAAAGAGTAATTTTCTACTATTTACACTAATTTAGAGAAAATACTCATGCTCACCGGAAACCACGGTGAGCATGAGCGGGGAAGGCGGGATGTTAGGCAGCGCTCAACAGCGGCAGGGACAATGGCGATGACGACGGTATAATTGGCGCTGATGGGAATTGCTAGTGATGGGCGGCAACAGGGATGGCTGTGCCCAGGCAGCTAATCAAAGGTCTAGCCGCCAAGCCAAGGTCTATTTACTCATTTTTTAACATTTTATTATCTATTTACATAGGCATCGTGCTCATTGTGGGAGACGATGAGCAGGAGGGAGGAGGGACTGGCAAGGCGGGCGGCGGGCAGACAGTCCTCATGTGACGTATGTACCAACCAATCAGCTGTCTAACTAATTATAGCTACTTAACATCTCTGCAATCACACATTCAAAATATATTCGACATAACATTCGGCGAATATATTTTGAATCTATTCTCCATATATTCAACGGATATATCGGGAATAATATCAAAATATATCCATCGAATATATGATGAATATATTGATGAATTTATTTTAAATATACTCAGCATACGTTCGAAGAATTTAACATGAATATATTTAAAATCTAATTCCATATATATTCAAAATATATTCGTCGAATGTATGGGCAATTGCCCGCAGTGAGAACAGAACAAATATCTGACCTCTAAGTATGCTTCAAATAACCAGGAAGCATCATGTTCGTTACCATGACCAAGTAATATATATATATAATCATCCAAGTGCTGTGGTGTCGACAGCTTCGAGATCATCTGTTGATCACGACACTCAGGCACATACGAAAAGTGATCCTCATCTTCATAGCCGCTTTAAGAATCGGATCGTCAGCGGGATCATGTGTGTGCTCTGACCGTGGCTAACTTTCCAATACAGCTTCTTATAGTTCGAATGACTTGATGGTTATCCTTTCTATGCAAATAAGACGCCTGTGTTCTGGTACAGAAATGACATGATTAATTAATAATAATAACAGATGGTTCCGAATAGAAGAAGGCTGCCTACATGATCCAGCGGCGTTTGGTGGCAGTTGGTGTGAAAGAGATGCCTGCGGAAAATCGAAGCCTGTAAATAACATGTATAGCATTGAAATTTTTTGAAGGTATATTCCATATTACAGTGGTAGCCTGCAGCGATCATATTCGCAACACCTGAGCTTTGCAGATTGATAGTCCTTTATTAGCGTGTTATAATAGGAGCATCTTGGTATACCTGCTGACAAAAGTGTGACGGTCAAGTCATACTATCCACCTCGGCCGAATCTCGGCCACATTCATTATACTTACAACATATGTTTACTATTTACTTTCTTCCTTTTTGCCACCTTCGTCATATTCTTCTCATATATACTTGTAGTTTACATTGTAGTACCCCGTCGAATCAACGCGCACTCTTGTTTCATACCATCATCTAGTCTAGCGCGCTTAAGTTCCCAATTCCTGACCTTGACCGTAACAAAGAGCTGATATGAATAGAAATAACAAATTCTGCAGCGTTGATTGGCAGATCCACAATATCTATTGACCTGGGAGTTTTAGGAAGTACCGAGATGTAAAGTAGACTCTACCTATATATACTGAAGAACAGCTGCTTATCTTGTGCTCATCAGTTTGAAGGTCGTCGTCGGGATTTGAAGCCGCTTAACGGTGGTACCGGTCGAAGATTGTACATATGTATTTGAGAGGTTCAAGACAAACATTCTAGACATGACATTGCTACAAGTCTACCGCTGATAAAGTCTCTCATGTTGAAATATGGGCGTCAAGATTACGAGCGTCCGCGATTGCGCGCTCAGGTACATTTTAATCTATTTCGAACTGCCATTATCACTGTAACTGCATTTCTGTGGCACCGTTTCATTAGTAAAGCTAGTAGCTAGTAGGTACTTTATTTAGATTATCTACGAGCATTTAAGTAGAGTACTTTTACGCTTTGTACTCATCTATTTGCCTCACGAGCTCACCAAAGTCAAACATTTACGTCGATTACGCTAGCATCTTGGTCCTGAATAACTGCCCGGAGACTGACATCATACACTAATCGAAACACATCAGCTTCGTTCAATGAGAAGTTGCGTTCCTACTTTAATTGGATTAATATCACTCAGCTCGAAAGCTGAGATAGGCGCTAAAGCAAAATTATCACCCGGGGTCGTTCGTAGTCATCGGCTAGTGGATAAGTAAGACGCCCAGAAAAAGAGGGCGTCAACGCGCCTAGTCTATCTCAAGTTTAGTATTCTTAGTTCGATAAACGCGTAAAAGAAGGTTGACGCATATCCTAAGTACGCAATCTGGTATTGTCATCAATGCGAGAATTTAGGCCTTGTTGGGGTATGTCTCATGCAATAGACGATTATCACCTGGCATCTTCTATAGTGAATAACAATACTTGAATACTTATGGGGTTGGAGAAGCCATATATGCATAGCAGGATGTGTCGAAGACGGAGCGAAAGAAATTGCGAAACAGGTTATCTGACGATCCGTGTCGCTAATGGAGAAATGCCAATTGCAGATAAGATCAACTGCCAGAGTGTGTATAGAATAGAAGTCAATTGCGCGATTGAAATGGTTACTAAGGCCATTCCTGTTAGGGTTTATTCGCCGGAGGAGCTGTCTAGATGCACTCTCGAATTGCACTTTGATGGCTATTAGTAATTATTCCATGCGAAATAGGTATATGGGGCAGAAGAAGTGTTTGTACGGGGAAGAAGAGAGCTTATACGGGGAGAGGAGATGGAAGATAAGGAAGAATGCGGGGGCGGGGAAATGCAACGAAATTGAAATTTAAGTTTTGCGGGGATCGGGATGGGCGAAGTTGACCGTATTATAAGACAGCCCCCTTGAGACGCAGCGATGATCCTATTGGCCAGCCACCCGAGTCCCTCGATCTCTAGTTCGTTAATAAACAAATAATCAGAATACAGGATTTAACTGGAGCACTAGCGAAACCAGGAAGCAGCTACTGCTCTTGAATTTCCGGTGAAATTGTCGTTGTCGTTCATAGCATTTTGAGCCGATTACGGAAGTGCTCGAGAAATACGAGTGAGGTTGTGAGAGCGAAGAGCATGTGGAAGAGAATGCTCAAGTGTGGGGAAACACGGATCAAAAGGGAGCACAAGGATCCCGATTGGGCGTGGTAAGTGGCGTATAGCTCCGTATTTCCGGCCGCCACCGTCCCGCCTCACCCGTCGCTCCTCCGATCGCCCTGTACGCTATCGAAGCGGTCAAGTAAAAGAAGAATCCAGAAAGAAGGCGGATGCGATAAGAAGGACTTCTGCATGATTTCGAAAGAACCGTGGAATCAATGCATTTCATTGGAGAGTCGCAGTACGAGAAGCCGGATCTAAAATAGAACAGCTATAGAGCAATTCCGTTAGCAAGATTCCTGTCATTCTTGCTTCAAAGGTCACTTCTTGCTATCGCGCTACTTTAGTCTTTAGACGTTGATTTTCTACAGCGTATTTCTTCCAATCCTCACGATCTCTACACCCCATCGGTCGTGATCGCTTCATTCTCTCTTTTTACCCTCGCAATTAGCGTGTGATCTGCATTGGTAATTTACAAAATTTCCCTATGCAGAATGGACATGGAGCAGGTGGTGGGAGCTCCCAAGTGCACACTGGCCACCTGACGTGTTACTTGTTCCCCGAATGATGCCCGTGGTTCTCATCAGTCAAGGAAATAGTATCTGCTTACGAGGTTATTGCCCGCCAGTGATATATAAGACATTCGTGCTGATTGACCGGCTCCACACTCCCTCTCTGCTCTATCACCCTCCTCGAACTCAGCGCTTTCGAGGAACGCCATCTACTCTCCTTAATCTAAACAAACCACGATGCCCACTACCTTCGACTACACCTGGGACACCCCTGCATACAAGGGCACCACATCCTTCAACACTGGTCTTTACATTGGAGGCAAGTTCGTTGATGGATCGAACAAGACTACCATCGAGTGAGTTTTTGCCCTTTCAACTTCGTGATTCAGCGTTGCTATCGGCATCGAGGCTGGTTCTGTGTGTGATGAGAGGGAGATCATGCAGTCTCTCTTCGTGGACACAAACAATGGAGCCTTGAAATAGCTCTGAAGTGTTCTATTCATCGACGCGGTCAAAGTTAGGGGGTTATACTTGGTTCATTGAAGCTAATCGTTATCTTATCTTATCAGTGTGATCAACCCCAGTAAGTCTTTGGCCTTATTTACCCTCCTTCCTCATATACTCACCGCGCTTTCCTTTCCCTGATCTCCAACAGCAAACGGCACACTCATCACCAAAGTCGCTGAGGGAGTCGATGCCGACGTCGACATTGCAGTCGCAGCAGCCCAGAAAGCCTTCGACGAGTCATGGGGACTGAAAGCGTCCGGCGCAAAACGCGCTGAACTGCTCGGGAACCTGGGGCGCCTTATGGACAAATACAAGGAGGAGTTGTCTGCGATTGAGGCTTTAGACAATGGTGAGCATTAACATCTTACTCTTAAAGGACTCGCTGACATGCTGGCTAGGCAAGACATTCGGTTGGGCGTACGCCGTCGACGTGACTTTCTCGACCGATACCATCAAGTACTTTGCTGGATGGGCAGACAAGATCACTGGACAGACTATTGAAACCTCCCAAGACAAGTTTGCCTACACCCGCCATGAACCCATCGGTGTTGTCGGTCAAATCATCCCCTGGAATTTCCCTCGTACGATCTTCCACACTTCACACCATGCCTATAGCTAATAGCATTCCAGTGCTCATGTGGGCGTGGAAAGTCGGCCCCGCACTTGCCACAGGCAACTGCATTGTGCTCAAGCCCTCTGAATTCACCCCCCTTACCGCCATTCGCATGTGCGGCCTCATCGAGGAAGCCGGGTTCCCGCCAGGTGTCGTCAACATCGTTACTGGCTACGGAAACACCGTTGGTGCCGCCATCTCCTCGCACATGAAGATCGAAAAGGTCGCATTTACTGGAAGTACCCTTGTTGGCAGAAAGATCATGGAGGCAGCCGCGAAGAGCAATTTGAAGAATGTCACCCTTGAGCTCGGAGGCAAAAGTCCGAATATTATCTTCGACGATGCAGATTTGGAGCAGGCGGTTAACTGGTCTGCACATGGTATTTTGTGAGTTGCACTTTTTCGCTATTGTGTGACACCGTGCCAAACGACTTAACCACAGCTGGAACCACGGCCAGGCATGCTGTGCTGGTTCGCGTATATTCGTCCAGGCGGGCATCTACGACGAGTTCTTGAAGCGTTTCACAGAAAAAGCACAGAAGATCAGGGTTGGAGACCCATTCGGAAAGGACATCGACCAGGGACCACAGGTTTCGGAGTTACAGTATGATGTATGTTTCAGCAACTGTTTTTCTTTTTGCATTCACTAATGTCTTTCACACAGCGCATCATGTCGTACATCGACTCAGGACGCCAGGAGGGCGCAACTGTCCATACTGGCGGCACACGTGTCGGCACGGAAGGATACTTTATAAGCCCTACCATCTTCACCGACGTCAAGCCTGACATGAAGATTGTCCGGGAGGAGATCTTCGGTCCTGTTGGTGTTATCATTAAATTCACCGACGAGGAGGATGTTATCAGGCAAGCGAACGACACTGGTGCGTGTGAACCTTTTTCTTTTAGATCAGTCACACAGCTGATGAATCTGTATACAGTATACGGTCTTGCAGCCGCCGTCTTCAGCCAGGACATCAACCGCGCTATCGAGACGGCGCATAAACTCCAGGCAGGAACTGCTTGGGTAAATTGTGTTAACCATCTTCAGGCCCCCATTCCGTTCGGTGGATACAAGCAGAGTGGTATCGGTAGGGAGCTCGGCGAGTATGCGCTGCACAGGTATATCTTTTAGGTCCTGTTTCATATCACCTGGTACTGATATAGGTGTTTTATAGCTATACCAACGTCAAGGCCGTGCATATCAACCTCGGACACAAGATGTAGATGGTCTCGTCGACGAGGATGATCAGGGTGTACGTTATAGGTGTATTTGGATGAACGCTTTTCTCTTTCCTTTCAACTCTCTCAACTCTAGCAAAACAAAATGTACGTTATAGGCTGAAAACGCGTGTAAGATACAATACATGAGTTGCATCTCTCTCCTTTAAATGCGGTCAATATGAACTTGAGCTTAAGTGTTTGAACCACGATCTTATCGATTCTCGGAGAAGCTTCGGGCCAGTGTGACGCTGTTTGTCTATATTATCGATCCCAAACATTCCTTCACAGCAATACGAGGCTAGGCACTTCAAGTCTAATGAATGCCAACCTCATACATCGTCTCTTCACCTGCAGCATTTATCTCGCTCACACCACTTTGCATGAACATATTTTTAATCTTCTAGACTTAAATGAATCTTCTTGCTTACTCTGGTGGCTTTCACGGCCAATGTATCACCATTCAACGGCATTCATGATACCAGGAGAAGACTATGGTCGGACCCCTACATTAAACTGTATCAAGTCCTGCTATTATGCGCACCCTATCCGCGCTAACTCTGAGTCTATTGAACAACCTCTATCCAACGCACTTCTATTTCGAAGTTCGTATGGTGGCGCATTTACCTTCGGTGGCCAGTTGCGCTTGTTTACAACTTTGATACAGGTTCTCGGCGCTTCTAAGGTGCATCCTTCCTTTCTCCCAGCTAAGCTACGAAAAACGAGTGTAGAATGAGTATAAAAATCAAGTGGGTGTAATCAATGTCCTGATTTGATCTACTTACTACTAGCATAATTTTCAAGGATTCTAACGCAGGATAATCAGTGGGAGAAAGTGATGGAACATTAGAAATCGCCGTTTGAGTAAAATTTAAAAGTTGTCTATGGTTTATCTCGAAGTTCACACAATTCCGAACTTTGAATCCTCTCCGCTATTAAATGGTGTACATCTCGCCTTTATTTAAGCCCGTCACCAAATAGGATCGGTATCTACTTTCTAAATCCTTGCAAGCCAGATGTCAGCTGGTATATGAGGTGATGATCGGTGAGAGCGGTGGAGGAGTGGGGCGCTAGCCGTAAGAAGCACTCATATAAGGCTCCCATCGCATTCTAAATTCTTTCCATTCAGCCCCACCTAGGCGAAGTATCTTCCCTGTAACCGGCATTGGAATTTGAGCTTTCGATAAAATGCCTGAAACCTTCAGCTACACTTGGGATACTCCGACATACCAGGGAAAACTTCCTTCAGTACCGGTCTCTTTATTGGTGGAAAGTTCGTAGATGGATCTAATAAGACGACTATCGAGTGAGTTTTTTATTGTCTCTTTGCGGGACGAGGTTGATATATCTGTTCTCAACAGCGTACTTAACCCTAGTAAGCCACAATTTCTTATGTTCACTATTAGTATCAATGTGTTACTTGAACAGCTACCGGAAAACTCATAACTAAAATCTCCGAAGCCGTTGAAGCAGATGTTGATATCGCGGTTTCTGTTGCTCAAAAGGCATTTGATGAGCCATGGGGACTTAGGGCGCCCGGCTCTAAGCGCACTGAGCTTTTATGGAATCTAGCCCAGCTCATAATCAATCATAGCGACGAACTTGCTGCGATTGAAGCGTTGGATAATGGTGATTTGAATATTTAATTGCTCTTATCATCTTAGGAGTTATCAATACTCTGACATACCAGCGACGCAGGTAAAACATTTAGCTGGGCTAAAAAGGTCGATTTACCATTCTCCATTGAAGTCGTTAAGTATTTTGCAGGTTGGGCAGACAAGATCACTGGCCAGACTATCGAGGTACGTTTCAGGTTAGGCTATGAATGCAAGCAACTGCTAACAACATTATACAGACCTTAGAAGCCAAGTTTGCCTATACTCGCCACGAACCCATCGGTGTTGTTGGCCAGATTATCCCCTGGAACTTTCCGTGTACGTGCTTTAATACGAAGCATTGAGGTATTATTTATTCAAGGGAAGATCGATAGTGCTCATGTTTATCTGGAAGATTGCTCCTGCCCTTGCCACGGGTAACGCGATCGTTCTCAAACCATCCGAATTCACAGCCCTTTCTGCTCTGCTGATGTGTGAACTCATCATGGAAGCTGGTTTCCCTCCCGGTGTCGTTAACGTTATTACAGGTTATGGGAATACTGCAGGCGCTGCTATATCGTCACGTATGAAAACTGAAAAAGTTGCATTTACCGGACGTACTCTGACTGGGAGGAAGATTATGGAAGCTGCTGCAAAAAGCAATCTGAAGCCTGTCACTCTGGAATTAGGAGGTAAAAGCCCTAATATTATTTTTGACGATGCAGATTTAGAGCAGGCGATTAATTGGACTGCACATGGGCTCTTGTGGGTACATCTTCATTTCTGCCTACGTTATTTCTCGTTTGGATTCTCGTTGACGAGCACAGTGCTGATATAAATCTCACAGTTGGAACCAAGGCCAAGCATGCTGTGTAGGATCCCGCATACTTGCGCTTGCCAAAAGTAACCGTGATCAGCTTTTGAGTAAATAACTTTTGACAGGGAGATTTTCTTACTGTGGTCTCTGGGGGTGAAACGTATAAATATAAATCTGCTATCTTCCTGTAGAATATGAGAAAAATATATAATCTTCTCCAGGAGCAATACCAAAGTTTTGTTGTAGGCCAAAATCTAGATTTTGCTGCAGTGGCCAGATTATCTTGAGATTTTGATATGGTATAGTACCATGTATAACGACAATGTTTTGTTATTAAACCATGTCCTGTTTCGCCTCCTGAGAGTCGTTGTATGCCTCACAAACATCACATTTTCGAGGTTTGATGAGGTTCTCACGGCTAAAACAGCCAAAACAGCCATTTTGCAATGCCCCTACAAGCTCACCCACTTCATATAAAACTTCAGGCCAATAGTATAAAAGTATTATATCATTCATAAGTACAACATATTAAAATTTGACACTTATGAGATCACTTTGGCCAGATCTAGATTTTTGCTAAAAATAAAAATCTTGTGAAAACCTGCTATTGTTCTTCGAGGAGATGATAATTTTTTCTCATATTGTATGAGAAGATAACAGAGCTATATAATTACATTTCACCCTCAGAGACCATAGTGAAAAAATATCCATGTGGAAAGTTATTTACTCAAAAGCTGATCACGGTTACTTTTGACAAGCGCGAGTATTCGTACAGGCAGGAATCTACGATGAATTCTTAAGGCGATTCACAGATAAAGCACAGAAACTCAAGATTGGGGATCCTTTTGGCAAAGAAATCGATCAAGGGCCATTGATTTCCTATATTCAATATGACGTATGTGGACTTTGACGTATTACGATCTCAGCTAAGAGGAATTTCCAGAGGGTCATGTCTTATATTGAATCTGGACGCAGCGAAGGCGCAACTGTACATATTATATTGGTGGTGACCGCTTTGGTACAGACGGCCACTTCGTCAGCTCAACTATCTTTACGGATGCCAAACCTGAGATGAAGATTGTCAAGGAGGAAATCTTCGGTCCCGTGGGTGTAGTCATTAAGTTCACCGATGAGCAAGACGTTATCAGACAGGCAATACTACAGGTGAGCATTGCTTAATACGATTTCTTGAAAACCAAAAACAGGGTCATTAATCAAATTTTCTCTATAGTCTATGGCCTCGCTGCCGCAGTATTTAGCCAGAATATTAACCGAGCAATTGAAACTGCACATCAGTTACAGGCGGGAACTGTATGGGTAAACTGCATCCACGAGTCCCATCCAGGGGTATCATTTGGAGGCTACAAGCAGAGTGGCATTGGCCGAGAAATGGGCGAGTATGCACTTCAACAGTACGTGTACGGAAGTTTTCAAGCGGGTGCATAATATTAACATTGAATTCAGCTATACAAATGTCAAGGCCGTACATATAAATCTAAGGGACAAAATGTAAACTTCTTCCTGGCTCCGCCACCATGTGGTATGCAGGAAGATGTCGGTGTGTCTGTTTCCATATTCAATCTCCAAGCTTAACTCCAGCTCGAAATATGTTTTGGACTCATGGCTCTAAACATATACGTACTTTAATGGATTCCCGACTCATTATAGTGTCATACTGTCGATTTCGGTCAAAGGAGTGGCGAAATACAAATACTACATCCCTGCCTGGCTAAAGGAAGATCATCAATCACTTTACTATAGGAGAGACCTCAGACCAACTACGCCTTCAAACGTATATTATTAATAACACAGAAAGGAAAACATGACGCATTATAAACAATATGGGAAGGACTACGAATTGCAATATGTCCTTCGTATCACTAAGCAATAACGAGATCTCATTGAACTTGAAGGTAATGTGACCGCTTACTTCAATGAATTTGGCTGCGCTGTAGTGACATCCTTATAATCATACAGTGTCATTGGATATGAATTATCCGATACCAAAGTTATATAATTACACATATAATACCTCATGCGATGACGCACGACTCGTCCCCGTAACATTAGCAATCCTATTCATCCTTGTCTTGAACCGGGGTTTCATAACTTTAGGACCAATGTTGTACAGGTTGTGCACAGGCTCAGATTTCCTCAGGCATATATTTCACACTAACTGCCACCGAGTGCCGTTGAACCAAGTAGATAGCCATCTTCTATTCGGAGCCACCTGTTATTATTGTTATTATTAATTGTTTCACTTCTATCCCGAGCCATGAACGTCCCATTTGCATAGGAAGGATAACCATCAAAGCCATTCAAATGACTGTACTATTACAGCCAAGTGTTCATGGGTTGTTACGCGTTACGCAAAGTGTTCGCTGGTAAAGTAGTTCACATTGAGTCGTTACTGTGACAGTGTTCACGGTCCGCTAGGACCGGCAATTTTTTCGCAAATGCGGATACCTGTGCTCATCACGCATCCCTAATCAGCCGATAATAAGCGAGCTTTAAAGGATTTTTTATACGTTTTTGTTCATTCAATAGACGATACATTACAATTACATCCACACAACATTCTATCCTCTGTAATAATTCTTGAATCTTGATGAATTGCAGATGTTCCAGAAATCATCGTAGATGTGCCGAAAGTCGTGGACATCGCAAGAAGATCAAACCTTTGAGGCTAGCAGTTGCACTAAATCCGTAATTGTCGATAATTCTTAAAATACCTCTAATAGTACTCACCAGCGTTCTAATCGCCTGCGTCAGCCGTTCAGTGGTTCCGGGATGTACGCGGATACAGCCCTGCTCTGGAAACAGCAGCAGGGCTTGATTGAGACAGTTTGCTAGCTACATGGACGTGCACACCGTGGCAGTGCATACTGCACTAATCTAAGGTAACGTAGCCACGGAAAAGAAAGATTGCGTGTACATTCTGTCGTAAACAGAGGGATAAGTGGTGGGTGGGTAGCGCGAATTGCGTGTGCTACGTATGAACTCAACGGCTGAGCTACATCGCGAGAGCATCAGAACAAGGTTGAGCGGGCCTTTCTTCTCCCTGCGGTATATGTGAGCGTGCGATACACAAGTGAGTGTTCGAGAAGATTCCGGAGGCTGCGAGACTGCGGGTAAAGCGAGCACAGCGGAGGGAGGCGTCTGCGCCGTGCGAGAAGGAGAAGACGGGCCGGAGCCCCTGCTAAGGCTGGTGTTCACCAGGCGATTAGACTTGCTTGTGTAAACAACCGTTTAAACTCGAGCAAATCAGTCCAGGACTGATGCCGAAACATCAGGGGAGCTCGATTTACCCAAATTGAGCAGGAAAAAAAGGATTTTTAGCGTTTTTACGACTCATTTGCCCAAGTGTTCACTCGGGGCTGTGATCCGTTACATTTTTGCCAAGTGTTCATTTTAAAAGCTAATGTTACGCGTTACTGAACACTCAGTTATAATAGTACAGTATAAGGAGCTGTGTTGGAGAGCTAGCCACGGTCAGAGCGCACACATGACCCCGCTGACGATCCGATTCTCAAAGCGGCTATGAAGATTGGATCATTTTTCGTATGCTTGAATACCGTGATCAACAGATGATCTCGAAGCTGTCGACATCACAGCACTCGGGGTGACTATATATATAGACATTACTTGCTCACGGTAACGAACATGATGCTCTCTGGTCATTTTAAGCATACTTGCAGGTGAGATATTTGTTCTATTATTAATTTATCAGTGAAATCAATTATAAACTTCTCATAGTAGTCTTCTTCACATCTAAAACGTCTTCTTTCTCCCGTACTCGACAAAGATACTATGGTAGAGCGAAAACGGAATGGTCACTCATGGTCTCACTCCTCGCTGGACGATATACTAACCTCAGGAAAGCGAGTGCTTTCTCGCATTTCAAGCCGCTCCTCTATCAACTCGGACGCTGTTGCTTCGGAACAAGAGATACATTCAGAAGCTGAGCATGAAGATCTATCTTCTAGTCTTCTGAGCGTCCCGGATACTATGTGGTACACTCCTTCAAGTCCTCCATTGAGAGCATCCGACGCTATACACACGCCTCCCCAGCGCAGATCCCGAGTTGAATTCAGAACATCGCCCAGAGGGTCTCCTCGAAATATCCTTCATAGCTTACCTGCGATGACGGAAGGCGTGATGGAGACCCCTCCTCGAACTACCTCACCGCTCTCCCATTCCTTTGACTTAAAATCAAGTCCCCGACCGTGGAGAGAAAGGAGGGGGTGGATTGTCCCACAAGAACAAGAAGAAGGATGGACTCGGACACGTTCAGTGAGTAGAATTTTGGATTTCGGAATTTATTTACGTGATGGATGATGACGTCGGTCCATGGTTTTAGCGAGTCTTAAAAGCTCTGCGATCAGCTATCGATTTAACAAGTAATGCAGCACATGAAGCGCTCCGCGTTGGAGTTGAGGTCCTTCCCTTTGCTCCAGTTCCAGGACTTGAAGTAGCTGCAAAAATCCTCCTTGGTATCTGGGACGCTATACAGGTTGTAGATGTGCGTTCTCTCTTTGTTTCTGCGGAGGTGTTGCTAAGCTAATGGGATTTATCAGTCTAATCGTTTGGCTTGTCTGCGACTTGCCGAGCGTTGTGCAGACATCCTCATAGCTATTCGACAAGAGGTTGAAGAAGCCGGAATTAATGTCGAAATTCAGTTGAAAAGACCATTGGAAGAGCTCGAAGGGTATCCGTGTATTCTCTTTTCGCCCACATGCATTACTAATTTTTTCCGCTTTAAGATCGTTCTCACAGATCCTGAATTTTCTTGAGCGTCATAATTCTCAGCCGTTCCTAATGCGATTTGTCAAAAGAGATGATATGTTGCGAGAAATTACCGAGTGCAACACCCATCTCCAGCATTGTATGGATCTCTTCGATGTAAGTCAATGTTGACAATGAGGAACTCAGTATTCACCTGGGTATTCATAGCGATCTATCCTATTTCGTATAATGGCAAATGTCTCCGCCCTAACAAGTTCATCACCTCCACTACCATTCCAGGAACTCCTTCTAACTCCTGATCTTACCTCAAAAGCTGTTCAAGTTATGACAGTAGATTCATTATCAGATTTACCTATCGAGAACCTGCCTGATGATCTTGAAGAGTCGGCTGAACCCACCGCCGAAGAGATTATGTCGCCAGAAGGTGCTGCAGACGCTGATATTGAAAGGAAGCCATCGCTCGAGATTCTATCCCTCTCAGACGAACAAGTCCGGTCTATACTTCGGAAACTCCACAGAGAACAAAACGAAAGGGACCAAAAAAGAGATATGTCCGATCTTCGACTTCTATTGAATATGGCCCTACAGGCGGGGAATGATCGCGATATGATGAAGGTCCTCCACGTTGGATTACCAGATGCAATCAAGGAACTTCTTAGAACCGTCGACTTACATATCCATGGCGATGGCTCCCAACCTCTCACCACCAGCGCATGGCCATTATCGAAGCCTGTATCCAAGTATGCTCTTTCTTAATATCTAGTTCTAATATAAATTGACAGACTTCGACTGCAGAAACGACATTAAGCTCAATCAAATTATAGGCCAAGGTTTTTTCTCGAATGTCTACCAAGCAACATGGATGCACGGAACAGTCGCAGTAAAAGTCCTCAACAACGCTACTGCGACGATGAGTTCGTTCTTAAACGAGTTCAAAATATGGAGATCCCTCAAACATGCGAATGTTACCACTATCCTTGGAGCGAGTACAGTAGATGGGAGCATTCCAAAGTTCTTTATTACACCTTTCATGCAGAATGGAAGTCTTTCGAGCTATCTTCAAAGAATAGAGTGGAACCAAGATGAGTCTAGCATACTGGATAGTGGGGATAAAATCGATGTTCTTCGGATGATGCACGATATTGCGAAGGGTATGGATTATTTGCATGGTCATGGTATTTTACACGGAGATCTTCGAGTGCGTGTTCTGATTGTTCCTGGAATGTATGCCTATCTGACGAGAATTTTCAAGGCATCCAACATCCTGGTAGATGATGATGAAAATTGCTTAGTGAATGACTTTGGACAGAGTCGATTCGAGGCGGATATCAGTTACAAGAATCCAAGCCCTCATCGTGAGCACAATCATATGTTCGACGATATCATTTGCTAATTGATATCTCCAGACGCTCTAAGATGGCAAGCCCCTGAAGTTATGAGTGGACGTTCATTACTCACCACTCAAGTTGATATATATGCGTATTCGATTTCGTCAGTGGAGATCTTGAACATGGGGAGTATGCCATGGCCGGATCTCCACGATGAGCTTGTACGCAACCATGTACTCGGTGGGTCGTCGTTCATCAAACACTCAAAATATTATTCTAATAATATCCTCAGATGAAAATGCTAGACCATCATATCCATCTTACCGTGTCCAATCACTGGGAATTCGAGATATCCTACATTCATGTTGGGACGCTTCACCGTCAAAAAGACCCACGTTCGAAAGCCTTGTTCGTGATTTGAATCACTTGCGTGGATTTTCTGAGAGTCAGACTTCGGGCTCGTCACCGTCTCCTTTAATCATCGTCCATAAACTTCAACAATAGCTCGCGAGAGTTGATTAATATTATTTATCAAGGTATATAGAGCAACACTGCGCCATAATACTAGTAATTACCAGAAGTGCATCGTTGTACAAGAAACTATAAGTATTGCTACCTTGCTGGTGGATATAGTACACATCACGATAAAAAGTTAAATAATCGGGTCAAAGCCAGCCACTTTTGGATATTTGATGCATCGTCGAGCGTGGTGGTGTTGATTACAATGTTGGTTTGTAGAACTCTCAATTATGCGCTGATATCGTAGTTCAAGCTGGCTACAATTTACAAGTTTAGTATTCCAGCAAATACATCGATTTTTATCAAGGGGTTTGTCTTTGGGAAGTACTCAGTACAAGCAGATTCCTCAATCGACGAGTTCTCTTACAAAATACGGAGCAGCAAAGTATTGCGATACTCCGTCACGTGCGACCTCGATGATCGTTCATAAGAGTTTTGCAGCCAAATCTGATCGATGTAGCGACCATGTACTAATATAAATGTGCAGATGATGTATTGAATGAGAGCGGCTAAGGCCAGACCTTGCTTCTATGCGTGAAATAAAATTGGCCTAGCAACGCGAGCACCACCAGAATGAGAAAGGTTGGTAATAGCCATGTGAGAAGACAGTCTCATGAATGGAAACCACATTATGAGGATATTAGATCTCTTGGTCCTGAGGATAAGGTAGACATACGAGAATGGCTAACTGCTCGTTCAACTGCGATGCTTGGCTCTTTGGAGGTGTTCCATGTGAACGTTGGATCATTCTTTCGAGCCTCTGTGTGTTTGAAGATAAAATTAGTTTATAACTTATATAAAGTAGCCTTTTTGTAAGATTTAGATGATAATATTGACTCCAAGAGTTTTTCAGAGAGAAAGAAAACTAGGTTCGCACTTTTAAGCGCGCGACGTTTGCTCCTCTTTGCTTCCGCGTTGATGATCGTGTAACCGGGTCGGTATTAATATTATGAGTATGTACTTGTTTGTCACTATAAGTCCCGGACACAAGTCTACTGCAACCGTTCTTTCCGGTTTTCTTTTCCGGACCTGCGCCAGACAGCGGATTCCTGCTCTATTCTGACACGTTTACCTCAACTGCATCTACTGAAAAGTGTCTACAATGTCTGAAATCGATCTCAAGCTGCGAAAACGCTCTGACTATGGATATTTTCTATCCTATCGTACTCGGTGGTGGGTGCAGTTAGTTAGTCTGAACTCTGCAATTCCGGCTGAGTTGTCGAATAATTTATGAAGGAGCGATAATGACCAGTATTCTCATATGAACAACTCGATTTACTATCATCTATTTGACTCAATAGTCAATACGTATCTCATCGAGCAATGCAGTCAAGATCCTGCGACGTCTCCCTTAATTGGGCTGGTGGTATCGTCGTTCTGTCAAGTGGGTTATTTAACTGATCAGAAATTATCATATTAACCATTCTCTTAGTTCTTTTCTCCGCTATCTTTCCCACAAGTTCTTGATCTTGGTCTGCGGATAACAAAGCTCGGGAAAAGCTCCGTCAGTTACGAAATTGGAGTATTTACAGAAGGGAAAGATTCTCCCGCTGCTGTTGGCGGATATACGCATGTTTTTGTTGGAAGTAAGGACAGGAAAAGCACGGCAATAGGTCAGAAAACTAGAGATGGTCTAGCCAAATTATTGGGAAACTATGCGGCAGAGTCGAGTCGAATACATGCGCGTTTATAACACCTTCTAATCCATTTGTGTGCATCCAGCTGAGTTTTGCTTACAAATTAGCTGAATTAGTATTCTATTTGACGGAATAGATGCATCTCCGCTTCAAACCCCTGACTCGCCTCGTTTACATTGTCCTGTCGGATATAATATGTCTATCTATCCCCGTGTAAATCAAACGCGGAATGTCCGACAGGAGCATAGTTCTTGGAGGTTCTACAATGCAATGCAAAGAGATGGGTTTAATTTTGTCATATCCCCCGAGCCAACTCTTCGCCGCCGAGGTAGCGACAGCCCGGTGATAACATACACAGAAGTAAAACTACGGGTGCCTCCAAGGAAACAGAGAGTATACTATGGGTCACAGTGAACGTTGATCAATTCTTTGATGCTGTTTCGCTAATGGAGGACACTTCAAAGACACTGTTCTGTTCATTCACCCGTATGTACACCCCTGAAAGATCTTCTGCGCAGGTGGTGGAAACTTCTATGTTACAGATATACTTTTCGAGCATTTGAATTCAATCACATCTACTCCATGGTTTAGGGGTCAGTCGACGAGACTCTAGCGTCGCTGATCAACGAAGAGGACAGTGACGCACGTAGGAAGGAGATTTCACGGAGGCAGGAATTGGTCAACTACTCTGAAGGTAGGATTATTGGAGCACTCAAATCCGCGTCAGCGTCTGGGTCTAACACATGAAGATGATTAGCATCCATCTCCCGACCCAAAGAGAAGGAAGAATACTTAACAGATTCTATATATCATTTATGGTGTTCTATGCATTTGGACTCCTAAGCGCACTAGTCTAAATTTATTATTACTTGGAACGTATCAAGAGAGGATTTGTATCCTGTCTTGCGGCGATCGACCTCCTTGATGGATAGGGCATCATCCACATCGTCGATAGAGCTGATGGTTTTGTCGAGAAGTTCCAGGACAATGTCGTAGATATACTGGTATTCATATGCGCGAAATGCATAAGCGATGTATAACAACTGCCGCCATTGTTTCAATAGTGGGACCAACTCGGCAAAATATGGGCAAATGTGAGGTATAACTTCGTGTTTGAAATATGCTGAGTTCTCCATGACCTTCGTTTTGTATTTAGCCACGGTGTCCATATTGCCTTCGAACAAGTTGTATATGAGTGATCGTAGGGATGTTGGCTCTTGTGGACATGAGGAATCGAACTTGGTAAGCAATTCCTCCCGCTTCGTACTCCCGGCACCTCACCATGTGAGGCAGAAATATAGTAGAACCCAGAAGAATGATTCAATATCGTGAGCAACATCACTGGCATGATCTGGACGCACATCCGGAGATCCCTTGAACGTCCGAGTGACTTGCGCGTTCAGAACTTCTGCACTCATGTAAGGAAGAGTGCCCTATAACACAGTAAGCTTAGAGATGAGAAGCTCAGGTCAGAAGAGTCTTACTGCCCGGTCAGGTTTATAAATATCTTGGGGTGGAAATTGAGGCTTCTTCACTGGATACTGCCTTCCATGTCAATAAACGTTTCGGACTTTAGATATGAAGTAATGACTGACCGATCGATGCCAATTTAAATCTAAAACTGTGAAAACTGATGACGCTGCCTTCCCGTTGTCCTCAACGCATACATCAAAGTATTCGATGGCAGCTTTAATGTAGCTACATGCGCTGTCAGCATATGAAAAGAATTTCTCCGATGCCCTACGAATGACTGCATCTTCGACTGCATGGGATTCCACAACCGAAAAGAAATTCTGTACAGCGGATGTATATGCTTCATCAACTTCATTCAGAGTGTTCGCGGCAAAGGTTGTTGTTATTTTAGAGCAGTCGAAATCAATCAGACGACCAGTCGTAGTTCGCATGTTTAACTGACCGTCCTTGCTCGAAGGACAGATGAGAATGTTCCCTGCACTAATATCTCCGTGCAGTATACCCACTTCTGAGAGGTTCCGATGATCTGAGCTGACGCATAAATAGACACATACATAGTTCTTCAGGTGCCTCACCTTCAATACCGCCTCGAATGTTCGTTAGTAACTCCTTCACGTTTCTAAAATGTGACAGCGGGAAACCCCAAGTTTTCATGATGATGCGTGTGTACATTCTAGCCCTTTGCGCCTTGCTTTCTTCGTAGAGTGTATCAGATTCCGTCTTATGGATATAATCTAGTAGCCATGGTCCTGTGTGAAAAAAACACCGCGGTTAGTCGCGACTGCAGAAGGCAGACCCTTGCGAATCGACTCTGTCGTCGAATCTGGAACGCCATTGATAGTGACGTCTTCCACTTGGTGAACTCGGTCCTTCAAAAAGTCTAATGCATATACCTCCGCTTCTGAAATGTTTTGATGTTCGCCATTTGCACTCGAGGAATACGGTCGCCAGTATTGTTTTAATATATAGAGCTTCCATAGTATCAGTTATATCAATTCAGGATCGGCCAATATAATCAACGTACTGCACGGGGATTACCATATTCAGAGAACTTCATAGTTTCCCATACCACAGTTGACCGCGCTCCTGTGGCGTCACCTTATGTATGATATATGCTGTAAGATCTCGATCGATGGATAGCTCGGAAAGAGGAGGCACTTACTGCAGGCTCAATGCTGAGCATACGGACAGTAATAAAAGCCTCAGAGTCTGACGTTTGAATCATCCAGTTCGTGAGCGCAGTACAATAATCAGCACCAAATGTACACCGGTAGGAAGGCATAGAGTTACACGGATCATGGGGATTGAATATGATCATCGAGGGATCCCATCCGATGTTAGAGAGGTCCTGAAATGAGAATGCGCGAATAATGGTAATAAGCGCTAATGGCTCCTACACACAAGCGCATTTGAGTAAACGAACATAGGCGTGACAGCGAGCCTGAAGGAAAAAATTCCACCTTATTGATATCGATAAGATTGTTGATCCCCAATATGCCTGATTTATCAAAAAGCCAAACCGCCAATTTGTCGGAATGAAGAGCAAGGCTGATGACGAAACGCCTGTCAATCTGCTCACGGAAAATGCTTTGTGAATGTCTGATTAATTCGGTCAATGCATCGTCCTGGGAGCGTTGCGTGCGTTCGTTCTTCACCACAACGGGAACATGTATTTTCATCCACCACTGCTTGTACTGTTTGTCCTGTACACACTTTAAGCTGCGGAAACCTGGATAAATTGACTGGAAAACGAACCCGATGCCGATATTCTCTGCTCTCAGTAGAAAGAGTGGCGCTATTGGACTGCGACGAGTCTGATGTTGTATGATGCACTTTGTCAATATTTGGACAAAAGCCGTCTATCTTCTCGTGTCCTATTGGAGCAAATACAATATTTGGGAGTTGAAATGAGTTTTCCGGTACTTCGAACCAATCGTCAAGCCGCTGATGTGTTGAATCGTCCTGGAGATTGATCCCGTTTATTTCGTGGATGATGCGTAGGAATGACCGAGTCAGTTCTTGGGAGGAACCGTCATGGCTAGTAAAATCCCAGCACTGCGAGTCTTCGTTGTATATTTTCCGCGCTGTTAGATCTCTAAGGCAGCTACTGGCACCATAGTCGCCTCCGAAATTTTTCTTTGATGAAATCGCCTGTATTTGCTAAACGGCAGTCGACACTCGAAGTTGAGATTTCTGTGAAAAAAGACCTATCAACTCATGAATAAACATGTATAACATATAATTGATACTTTGGTAGGCAAATTTCATACTGTGAGTCAGGCAGTAGAAGTAGTTCAGGTTAAACAAAAGTGAGCGTTGAGCCTCGTCACCGGCACCACTCATACCAAGCAATGAGACATTAACCACGGAATTATGTGGTATTTGCCGAAGCCCTGAAAGCAAATAAAGAAGACGTTGACGTCACGGAATTTTCGCATTAGGAATTTATGCAAAGTTGCCGACCATTTTCACGAATACATACATATGTATGTACCCGGTTTTGCTTCCCTACTCTTGATCTATCCCTGCTCATGACCGTTCGGTGCTACAAAGTAACCAAATGGGTGTGTATCTTTTAAAATATGTGCTAATGACGGCACAGGATGGAGACCTTTGGAGCCAATCTAGACTGTTCAATTGAAGCTAAACTGGGTGAATACCCTGCACTTACTTAGTACCAACTCAGATACCTTGTGCATGTAATCATTGGCAGAGTGCTGGAATTAATGATTTACAACGAAGTGCACACATGTACGATGATGTCTATCTAAAAGAATCACAACAGAAGTCAGTCTCTCCTCAAATACAGCCCCTCTCCGAAATCTAAGGCGCAGCCACCTTCAACGTGTTTGTAGCGCCACCCTCACCCTTTTCGCGAGTGTCAACCTCCAAATCTCCATCGATATCAACAATAGCCTGAATCTGTACGGTGGTCGTGCCCTTCTGTGCAAGCTTGGCATCTAGTACGACCGAGCCAAGGAATGTGCCTTTCGTCAGTGTGCGGTGCTTGACCTCGATCTCCTCCTCGTCATCATCATCATCACCCTCATCGTCAGACAGCTTGGGAGGCTTGACCTTTTCGGTGCGGAAGCCTTCGACAACTTCCCAGAGCTCAAATGCGAATTTGGACGAGGCGGGGACGGCAACTGCCAGTTCGATGATTCTACGTACGGGAAGGGCAGTCTCCTTTTGGATGAGGGGAACAAAAACGCCACCGAGCTCCTTATCCTCTGCAGCAGATGAGGGGAAGAGAGCACCGACGGTCTTAGTGGTGGCGCGGACGAGGTTGGCGTCACCTTCGCCGATGACAGCAGCCTTAAGTTCCTTGACGTCTTCGCCTCCAAGCGAAGACACAAGTGCGGCCTGGGCGGCTGAGCCACGGGCAAGGATGGTTGTAGGGTCACCCTCACCGCCGCCAACGACGGTTCCGCGGGCGAACGGTGTGGAGATATCCTCGTGGAAGCCGCCGGTAAGGCATATGTGCTCATCGAGTCCAGGAAGCGAAGCAGTGCCTCCGACATAGACGATCTCGTTAACATCATGGGGATCGACGGCTGCACCTGAGAGGAGGGCTGAGACGGCGTCGACGATACTCTGGTATACGGGGCGAGCGACCATGTCGAAGCGGAGACGGTTGATGGAGCCAGTGAAGTCAACACCATCTTTTAGGGACTCGACTGAGCAGGTAGCGGCTCCTGGCGAGGCAGAGACTGTGCGCTTGGTGTGCTCAATCGCAAGACGGAGCTTGGCTTCTGCGCGCTTATCAGCAGCATCTGTAGCGGGGCAAACGGTCAAAGGGACCTTGGTCTTTTTGGTGAACTCAGTGGCAAAGTGCTTGATAATTCTGTCATCAATGAGATCTCCCCCGAGGTTGGGGGTGGTGGAAGAAGCGAGGACGTAGGACAGGCCAGATCGTAGGGAGAGGAGGGTCAAGTTGACGGAAGAGGCACCGACGTCGATGATGAGCTGTGTGCGGTCCTGGGGAAGGTCAGCGTCTGAGCTCCAGTCAGGGGTGGTGGTGGTCCCTGCAGCGGCACCAGCCTCCTCGAGGAGCTGCAGCACGGGGATACCAGCGTCAGATGCAGCCTTGGCGAGTGCAGCGCGCTGTGTGGTGTCAAACCATGTTGGAATGGTGATCACCGCGCCTTGAACCTTCTTCCCAAGGAAGTCCTCAGCGCTTTGGAGAAGGCTCTGGAGGAAAATGGTGGTAACTTCGCTGACGCTGAGCACACGGGTGGCGGGGATGGGCTCTGAGCGGGGAGTGTTGATATTGGAGGCGGCAGGAGTGTTGACGTTGCTTGTGTGGTGAGAGATGGGGAGAGGGGAAGGTGCGGGTTGGAGAACCTCGACTTTGTAGGCAGGCTCGTCCGCGAGATCTGGATGCTGGATGACAGGTGCAGAGATGTTTAGTGTCGATTGGGGAATTTCGGAGAATCTGTGTAAAGATGTTGAGATAAATAAAAACTAATTTCTTGGAGAACGACAAACTTTTTCCCGATGAGATTACGGAACCCAGTAATCGTGTTTTTTGAGTTTTTGATGAGCTGATGCTTGGCCTGGTTGCCAATGTACTGTGAAGATATCAACCAATCAGTTAAATATTCCAACGTAATGACCCCGAAACGTCTTGCATGCACCACCTCTAGTCTATTAGGCCCACTATCAGCGCAAACGATGTATATGCCCTTCTCCAACCACCACCTATAGCCTTCGCAAACTGGCGTATATAGCCTGCTTAAATTGGGGCGTATAGCCTACTCGAATAAGGCATATATCTGCTCCACAATTTAAATCTGCCACCCATCAAACAGCGCATATATCCTCCTAAACCACTGGACTTTCTGCACATGCAAGATCTCGCTTCTGCAACGAAGACTTACCATCTCCTCTCCATGGAAAGCAATAGCACATGCAATTTGACGCTCTCCGTCCTCGTTCGCAATACATTCCGCTAGTCCTTCCTATCAGAAAAATCGGTCAGCCTCCATCCCCTCTATCTCGTCGACAAGTTGATGAAATTCACCTTTGTAAACACAGCAATTGATGCATAAGAATTGCCGAAGTTGATTCCTACAACTGGGGGGATCGAAGAGACCTGAATGGGGGCTTCAGCGCTGCCGTTTGGTGCAGCTTTGGGGGCCATTTTAAAAGAAAAAGGAAGAGGAAATTGGTATCAGGTTGAGGGTAAGGATCGAAGATACAGCATTCAAAAAAATCTTAGAATGCCTCACAGCCACCTGCGCTTACGATCACGTGCATCCAAATAATTAAGGGCCGACGAGCGCTCAATGCTCCGCAACACAGACCACAACGACTACAACGATGACCTGCCCTCATCTCGACCAACTCACGCGGCTTCAGACTCCAAGGCTATCTCAAAGTGTCCACAGAGAGGAATGCACGCAGTGTTTCGACAATCAGGTGCGTGGATCGACTTTTTAGTTGTATATGCTCTTACAAATGACATCGATCACGTAGGACAGCCCTCTCGGAATCGACGTTTGTCTGACCTGCTTCAACGGAGGATGCCTGGACGCCGAAAGACATCATGCGCGCACTCATTTTCAAAAAACTGGACACCAGTTCACGCTTAATGTGAAACGGAAACTCAAGCCGAGTGCTCAGCGCGTGAGTGGCTTCATTACATCCATCGAATTGTGAAAGGGCTAAGTGCATATATGCGTCTTCTCAGAGCGAGGATGAAGAACCACCCGCCAAAATGAAGAAATTGGCCATCGTCGAGGAGCGGGAAGAAGACAAGTACGAGCACGCCACCGTCATAAAGTGCTGGAAGTGCGATGGCGAGAAGGGTGCAGAGATTCTCGGAGCAGCAAGTGATTCCAAAGTGCGTTTGCACGCTATTTGATATAGTGACGGCTGCTATAACATGCACCATAGGCCAAAACACTCATCGATGGCGTCATGCAGTCAATGTCCTCTGCGCGTCAGTCTGAAGTCAAGGCCTGGGAGGAGGAGATTACGCCGTGCGAGCATACACTCACCCTCGAGCAAATCCCAGCAGGTCATATACCCGCATCCGGTGTGTCCTGCTCCCCCGTACCTCACTCCTTTACTCATTTGTGTGTTGCATAGGTCTAGCGCACTGCTCTTCATGCGATCTCAAAGAGAACCTCTGGTTGTGTATGATCTGTGGCTCTCTTGGATGTGGGCGACAACAGTTTGGCGGCGTTAGCGGGAACAGCCACGGTTTGGCACACTACGAGTCAACCGGGCACGGAGTCAGCGTCAAGCTCGGTACTATTACGCCAGAAGGAGGGGCGGGTACGTGTGTTTGTCTTTCATGTTCGCATCCGCTAACTATCAAATGAGCAGATATCTACTGCTACAAATGCAACGACGCGAAGCAAGACCCCGCTGTTGCACAGCACCTGGCTACATTTGGAATCAATGTCCAGACTCTGACGAAAACTGAGAAGAACATGACCGAGCTAGTAGGACGTCTTCCTTTTCTAGCACCCCCGAGCTAACCATACTGCAGCAAATCGAAGAAAATCTAAAATATGACTTCTCACTCACAGGGGACGACGGCAAAGCTCTCGAACCTGTGTTCGGGCCTGGCCTCACTGGTCTCGCGAATCTCGGGAACAGGTTCGTTTCATTAACATCCACGTATGCACCTCGCCTAATCATGTTCTAGCTGCTACATGGCCTCCGTCCTGCAAACCATTTTCTCCCTCCCCGCTTTCCAGGTGCGATACAATACCCTCGCTGCACATCACGCAGCTGCATGCACAGAGTCACTCCCGGCGGACTGTGTCGAGTGCCAGATGCACAAAGTTGCGGATGGTCTTCTCAGCGGGCGATACTCACACCCGGCCAACTTTTCTGCGTCCCCGAACCAATCACCTGCTGTGGCTGACCCGCTGCAGCACACGAGCCCGACGCCCGTGTTCCAGGTGGGTATCAAGCCGACGGGATTTAAGGCCCTCATAGGGAAGGGCCACGAGGAGTTTTCGACGATGAGGCAACAGGACTCTGAGGAGTTCTTTTCGCACTTGATAAGCGTGCTTAGGAGGGACATGGTCAAACACAAGGATAGGAGCGACCAGGGTGGGTGTTGTTTCTTTGTGTCGATTATTGTGACGCGGATTTGAACATTACACTAATATCCTTGTTTCGGTAGACCCGACCCAAATATTCGCATATGCGACCGAACAGCGCCTGCAGTGCTCCGAGTGCGGGAAGGTGCGGTACCGCACGGATACCACGGATGTTCTGTCTATCCCGGTGCCAGCCAATGAGAAAGGCAAAGATGCGGATGGTAAGACACTGTACGAAGACGTACAACTCACAGATTGCCTTGATGCGATATTGGGCATTGAGCAGCTTGAGTACTCGTGCCCAGGGTGTAAGAAGGGTGTTGATGCTCTCAAGTAAAGTTTTTTTCCTCCGTTTGTGTCGAAATGAGGGTATTGATAGTTATGCATGAAGGCAAACCAAGTTCGCTTCGTTCCCGGATGTGCTCGTGGTACATGCGAAGAAGTTCCAGTTGGTGAACTGGGTCCCTGCGAAGCTTGGTTCGTATTTCTAGTGTCCATTCTTCAGAATAGTAGTTGAATGACATATTTGACGTTTAGACATTCCTGTGATCCTACCTGCAAATGACGAACTTACTTTCCAAGAAGAACACCTTGGTCACGGAGTGCAACCGGGTGAGGAGGAGCTGCCGAATGAATCTGCTGCTGGTTCGTCATTGCCTACCTTTACTCGTATATCGTAATTATTAACGTGTTTTGTCTACCCAGCTTCATCGCTGCCCCAATTCAACGAAGCCGCTATGGCTCAGCTAGAGGGAATGGGATTCCCCACTATTAGATGTCAGAAGGCTTTGCTTGCAACAGGCAACAGCGACCCAGAGGCAGCGATGGAGTGGTTGTTTGGACATATGGAAGATCCTGGTTTGTTCACCCTTGATTTCATGTCTGAAAGGCTCTCATTCATTCTCGTCACTTAATGTTCCGTAGATATTGACTCACCTATTCAAACACCCGCAGCTGCTAGTGGTGGAGGGGCTCACGAACCTGGTCCAGAGCAGGTAAGCATGCTCGCTGACATGGGATTCACACCTGCGCAAGCTAGGAAGGCTTTACGGGAGACAGTGAGTGTTCACTTGCGGGACCACTTTATAGTGACATAACTCACTTTCTCTCGCTATGACAGAGCGGGAACGTGGAACGCGCTGTTGAGTGGTTATTCAGCCATCCTGATGATATGGGCGAAGATTCTACTCCGGCTGCATCTGCTGCTTCCGCCGCGGCACCAAGTGTCCCCGGATCCAAGACTGTACCAGCGAAGTACAGATTGAAGGCTTTCATCTCGCACAAAGGCCCTTCAGTGCATTCTGGACATTACGTTGCGCATATCAAAACCGCGACGGGTGATTGGGTGTTGTTCAATGACGAGAAAGTCGTCAAGGCGGATGCGGAGAGCGTGAAAGAGCTAAGAAAGCTTGCCTACTTGTATGTTTTTGAAAGGGTTTGATTTGGATTCTTAGAGCGAGGAAGATCGAGAAGGATTGATAACTTTGAAAAAGCATTGTATTGTTAGAGATTGTAGCAATTGAAAATGAAATGGAATATGTAGCTTGTACTGGTCGTTCTTGAATGAACTTTCCTCCATCCTCTCTGATTTATTTGATGCGGTCTGGAGAAAGCCCCTGAAATGTGGGGAAGTGCCCTGGAATTTTGGCAATTTATCATATGAATTGGCAGGCGACTGAAGTTGCCGCCGCCGCCGGTCATCATCACCGCCCACCATGTCGGCCTTCTCCGTCCTGACTTCGACCATTCCTGTCGTTATTCTCATTCTTATTCTTGACTATAACGTCAATATAAAGTGCTAGAAGATGGAGAAATACTCGACAAAGTGGATCAAGGTGTCGGAGGTTGCTCCGCAAGTCGTGCTGATGCAACTCGCTCGGTGTGTCTGCTTGAATCCTCGCTCATTACAGTCTATTCTCACGTTATATTCAACTTTTCAGCAAGCCTGTGAACGCCTTTTCAACCGAGTGAGCTATCTGTAACGAAAGCTGTCGAAAAAGAAGGCTAATATACGAGAAGTTTCTGGTTGCAGTACCAGCAAGTGTTTGACGCGTTGATCGAAGACGGAGCAGACGTGCGGGCTCTCGTGCTTTCTTCAGAGTTCCCGAAGGTCTTCACTGCTGGACTTGACTGTGAGCTTATCTGTTTTATTGGTGTCTTTCATGTTGATCGAAGATGCGTACTCGTCCCAGTGGCCGACGCCAACAACCTTGGTGCAGATGCTGCTGACGACACACGCGACGCAGCACGCGCGTCGTTGGCAATGCGCAAAGTCCTGCTCAAGTTCCAGCACGCTATCGGCTCCCCAGAGCGCGCACCATTCCCCGTCATCGCTGCTGTCCATGGTCACTGTATCGGTCTTGGGCTTGACATGATTGGTGTCTGCGATATTCGCTATGCAGCTTCAAACACGACGTTTGCTATCAAGGTTTGCTCATCTATACAATTCACTCTCATTTCCTCTTCTCATCTCTTATACCTCTCCGCCCACCAATAGGAGGTAGACATCGGTTTGGCCCCTGATATCGGCTCGCTCGCATTCCTCCCCAAGATCACAGGCAACCACTCTCTCATCCGTGAACTCACCTACACTGCACGCAATTTCTCCGCTGCTGAAGCCGAGAAAGTCGGCCTTGTTTCCCGCGTTGTAGAGGGTGGTCGTGATGAGGTCGTGAAGTCAGCAATTGAACTTGCAAAGTTCATTGCTAGCAAGAGTCCTGTTGCCGTCTCTGGTTCTAAACATCTTATCACTCATGCTCGGGATCATACGTATGTTATTTTCACTTTCGCTGCAGTGGCGTTGTTGCTTATCTTGCCCATAGCGTTGCGGAGAACCTTGCTTACACTGGTGCATGGAACGCAGCGGCTCTGATGACTTCAGTAAGTCCATCCGGTGTGGTTTCCTTTTCCCTTCTAATGCACCCACAGGATATCCTAGAGAACCTCCGTGCAACGAAGATAAAGCAGAAGCCCAAATTCGGGCCGTTGAAGGTTCCATCAAGGCTGTAACACCGTATACCAAGTACTCATATCATTACTGTAAAACATTAGCATTGTTTCAATCTTGGAATCTTATGACGATCTGAATCGTTAACTGCGTTGTTGCCGTTTGAATTTCGATGACAGCAGAACCGGGTAGAACTTGTCTATTTTTAGAAAGATCTAATTTTAGAGATGCGGATTTTCTACTGGGTTTGCATGAATCGCCTCTTTGGAACCCGTTGGGATTTTGTTGCTGGCTGATTCTACTTCAATTTATATGATCTACTAATTAAACCTATATTATTCATTCATCTGGAAGCTGAACATATTTTTCCAGCTATGGCGGCTCATCATCACTGCGATGTATGCCATTTCAAAGCTCAGCGCCAGTACCCACTATTATAAATCACCTAATATCCACTCAAAGATCCACCCAGAAGAAGCACCCGCCACATCAAATCGCAACAGAAATTCCCACGTCAATATGATTTCAATCAATGATAACTTAGAGGAATTCCTTTAATACCCCACTGCAGACTCAATACTTGTTCTGTCAGCCCCAGCTCTCTTACGCATTGTATAAACAAGACCGCCGTCATGCCCTCAACATTTTCGTATACTTTCGACACACCAGCGTACAAAGGAACAGCTACCATTAATACGGGGTGAGCGCACTCTCCCTGCGATTATGTAGAATAGCAATAACGCGAGATTAATATAGACTATTCATTGGTGGTGAATGGGTCGACCCTGTGGAACCAGCAACTATAGAGTGAGCAAGGGCATTCTATGCTTGGATGCTTTAAATTCTAACATGAACGTCCCTCCATCCAGCGTCATCAATCCTGGTATATTCTATCCGCTTACGTCTTCGAATTCTTCTAAGCAAAATTATCTTGGTTCATAGTAAACGGAAAGGTCATTACGGCTATCGCTGCTGGATCATCGAAGGATGTGGATATAGCTGTTGCTGCAGCCCATAAGGTACGTTAATTATTGTTGTTTTTCTTTTTCAACTATGAAACTTATACGAAGTCGATGGAATTAGGCTTTTAAGACGAGCTGGGGATTAAAATGTCCCGGTGCTACTCGAGGAAGGCTATTAAACAAACTTGCTGATCTCATGGAGGAAAATATCGACGAGCTCACTGCACTCGAGGCATTGGATGTCGGTAAGAGCAATACATTACCTAGTACTATGCTTTTACTCATCAACCGGATTTGACAGGCAAGGTGTTTACATTGGCTAGGGGAACTGAAATACCCGCCTCGATAAAGTGCATTCGCTATTTTGCTGGGTGGGCGGATAAGATCCAAGGAAAGAGTATTGAGGTACGTCGTTATATATACTAGCACTTCTGAATGACTTATAATCATAACCATAGACCACGGAAAATAAGTTGGCATATACGAGACACGAGCCATATGGTGTTGTAGTGCGTAATCATTTCAATTTATGCATAAGGAAAAGGTTCGAGAGTGTCGATGCAGGGACAAATCATTCCGTGGAACGTTCCGATGGTTAGTTTCATAGGCCTTTCAAGCAATTAAGTACGCGTACTCAATGGTAGTCGATTGTAGGTCATGCTTTCGTGGAAAGTGGGCCCTGCGCTAGCTACAGGAAATACTATACTTCTGAAGGTATGTGCACCCCTACATTTATATCGAGTCATAATTTAACCTAGTGTTAGCCATCGGAAATCACCCCTTTGAGTGCTTTGAAATTCGCGGACCTTGTAAATCAGGCGGGCTTCCCTCCTGGTGTCTTCAATATTGTGAATGGATACGGTATGGGTTTCTTGTCTAGCATTCAGTGATGATGATTCATAGCGAATATACAGGACACAGCGTTGGTCAAGCAATTAGCGAACATCCGGCCATAACAAAACTCTCTTTCACGGGAAGCACCTTTACAGGGCGAAAGATCTTGAAGGCAGCAGCGGAAACCAACTTGAAGGTTGTCACCCTAGAGCTCGGTGGGAAGAGCCCTACGATAATCTTTGATGACGCGGACCTCGAACAAGCTATTAAATGGGCATCCCATGGTATATTGTACGTCCTTCTTCTTTCAACATTATGGGAAAACTAATTCAAGATCATCGAAAGCTTCAATATGGGTTAGTATCTTCGGGTTCAATGATACAGTATATCTAAATAAGCTATATGATTAGGTCAGGCTTGTACTGCTGGCTCCAGGATCTTCGTTCAGGAAGGTATTTATGACCAGTTCTTGGCCAAATTTACCGCGGTTGCGAAGGCTTTGGGGGATGCTATTGGCGACCCCTTCTCACCAACGACACGACATGGTCCTCAGGTCTCTCAAGCTCAATTTGACGTGAGCATTACCCCTGGAATCTCAATATAAATAAATCAGCTCAATCAATATTACAGCGCATTATGAGTTACATCGAGGTGGGAAAAGCAGAGGGAGGCAAAGTTGTCATTGGTGGAGAGCGTCATGGCGAAGAGGGATACTTCATTAAGCCTACGATCTTCACTAACTGCACTACAGACATGAAGATTGTACAAGAAGAGATCTTCGGGCCTGTGTGTGCCGTCATGAAGTTCAAAACTGAAGAAGGTAAGTATTCACCAAACCACCACTCCAAGACTCGTCAATATACTGATAGCTCCCTTATCAGAGGCGATTGAACTGGGGAATGATACTATATACGGTTTGGGATGCAATATCTTCACGGAAAATACAAGTCGGGCAATAAGGGTTGCTCATGCAATGGAAACCGGAAGCGCATGGGTAAACACTTTTTAATAACTTTAACTGATTTCGATACTCATATGATCCAAGGTTAACCACGCACATATTCCCGAACTCTCCGTTCCTTTTGGTGGCTACAAACAATCTGGTATCGGTCGGGAGCTTGGAGAGTATGCTTTGGAAACGTTTGTGGACTTTACTCGACTTAAATGAGAGAAATTGACGGGCTATTTTCTTTGACAGGTACACTCAAGTGAAAGGAGTGCATATTAATATTGGAACAAGGTTGTAATTTCTGGACAAACATAACAAAACTCGACTAGTAGAAGAATGACATTCCTAAAGTGCAATCACGACATAAATGTCATGTACATCCTTATAGAACAATGATCGAGATTTAAGACATAGTTTGAAAGATACACATAAGTGAGGTGACTCTGTAACAGAGTGCTTGCAGTTTGAGAAAAAAAAATGAAGTTGAAAATGCTGAGACGAAGAAAAACTTGCCCGCAGTCCATACAAGAAGATTTGAAGCGAGAGACATTGTGTGAACAAGTCTAATCAACCCCAGAGAACCACGGGTCCACAAGTAATTCCGAAGCACTGGCCCTGTTTTCAGGATTAAGCCGCAGACATCTACGCATAAGAGCAGCTGTGGAATAAATGTCTGGTTCTTCTATGACTTTGTAACGCCTGATCGCCACCTCTAGAGGGTACTTAATGAGCGGTGGGCTGGTTCTCAAATTACCTGTGCAAATAATTGTTATATACATCGTCATGTTACAGATAAAAGTTTACCGAAGCGCACGCACATTCAGTATCGAAGAATCTGGCCGCCCGAGAGCTGACCATGAGCTGTTCCGCACGAAATTGTTCGCCTGTGTAACAAACCATGTGGTAGAGCATGAAGTGTTCTGGGTCAAGTTTGTATTTTTCGAGAGGCTCGTATCTGAACAGTCCATGGCCGGTGACAAGTTCAAAAATCTGTTGGTGATATATTCATCAACACGGAGGTGTAGAATAGAATAAGCGAGAACATACCAAACATCCGAATGTCCAGATGTCTACCTTCTCATCCCATGGTCCGCCAATTATTATTTCAGGAGGGCGAAGCGGGGGAGCGGTAATCATGTCTGTAGTATGGTTTGAAACCGACTGGGCTGGATAGGTCGTTGAGCATTATGAAACGTGACAAGGAGTATTTTCGCAGAATTACCGCTTCCAAAATCACCAACGACGTAAATTCGCTCCATGGCTTCATCAACCGTAGGAATTGGCAGCGGCTGTGTGACCGCTGCCTCGACTGTTCCGTCAAATGATGCTTCTGGAGGGTGACGACGAGGTGGGTCTGATACAAGAATATTACCAAGGGTTTCAGTGCTTATATGAGCATCAAAGAAGATGTTGTCGTGCTTCAGGTCAGTATGTACCACGCCACGGCTATGCGCATGGGCAATTCCACGGAGCACGTGTAGGAGAATCCGTTTAGCTAGCAGTAAAGGAAAGACAGTTTCGTGCACTGTGTGAAGTGACTTGATGTCTCCGCCAAGTAGTTGGGTAACCAAACATAGGTGTTCTCCTGCACTACCTCTGCCACGGAGGGTGAAGTTTGAAATTAGCTGAAGGCAATGCGCACTCGACGTTGGCGACGACAATTGCTTCAGGGCTTCAAGCTCCCAAATGCGGCCATGTTTTTCGAGCTCAGTATAATAACCATTGAGAATCTTGATGGCGACGTGCGATTTTTCCCTGCATATATTAAACTTTCTGATAAAGAACTGAGTTTGCGAAACGTACGTACTGTCTGTCCTGAGCCAGCCAAGTGCTCGAAGACATCCCCCAACCAAGCTTGCGGAGGATAATGTAGCGGCAGCCTGGACCAATGGCTTCATTGAAATCAAGTTGAGGCCAGCCGTAGCCATCCTGAGCTGGGAGACCAAGCGGCTCCTCAACAAACGTTAAGTCGACGCACTCTGTGCCATCAGGGTTAACAGAAATGTGCTGGTTGGTGGGTTTGGCAGTGGTATTAGCAGCAGCAGATGTCATCCTTGCGAAAGAAGCAGCAATTCCAGCCCGCGCATCTGATGCTCCACTTTCGGGATCTCTTTTCGGAATTGGTAGATACCTGAGACCCTCCTTGTAAGGTACACGTGACCTTTCGCAATTTCCATCGCATGAGACTCATTTCATTTCTTGTTTCTTTATCTTCTCATAATCCACTCGTTATAGATCCTTATTTTGGCATATCTTTCAACTTGACTCAACTACGGTGCCTTTCGCTTATTTACAATTTACTCACTTCATCGGAGACTCATGTACGCGTGTCACGCACTGTCACGCCGGTCATTTACAGCCTCGCGTCCTATTCAGGACGATTGGGTGGCTTGCGCGTGTACAGTTGCTACCCGTTGTTTGACAGTCTTTAATAATCTATATTTACTTCCGTAGGATAAAAAGTCCTAAACAGGACAAAAAAATCTCAGTCGCTTTCCTGACTGAAGTCCGTTATATTTTTCTTCTTATATTTACATCATTATTAAAAATTCGCTACCTTTTAGATACTTATATTGTCTGATAGGTAGTTTATCCATTCAATCGCTTTTCTTACCAACTGAGATACTTATATCGTTTGATACACTTGGATTTTGTAGTTGTATATAAGGATAGATACATAGATGTAGTAGAGTCAGCTTTCTGGAATCAGAGACCATTCGACACGTATTTCAATGGTCTTAAGTTCTCCTGAAACTCTCTCATGTTTCGCTTACCTCGGACGATGGAAACCCAGCAAACTCACTTTTTTTTAATCGAGTTTAAACGTTAAGTTTACACAAGTCTAATAGCCTGGTGAATATCAGCCTCGGCAGGGGCTCCGGCCTTTTCTCACGCACGGCGCGGATGCTCCCTCCGCCGTACCTGCATCTCATCTGTAGGCTCGTAGCCTCAGGAAACTTCTCGAACACTCGCTTGTGTCTCACCCACTCACATATACCACAGGGAGAGGAGAAGCTCGGTCAGACTCGTTCTGACGCTCTCGCTCCCTAGGTATGCACCCGCTTATCGCCTTTTTAGTCCATTTCTTGTTCTGACGCTCTCGCTCCCTAGCTCAGCCGTTTAGCACATACACAGCACACGTGAATTGCGCTACCCACCCACCACTGATTCCCCTTAGTTCTTCCTTTCTAAAACAAACATTCTCTTCGTTTAGCTATACCACCTTAAACTATTACGACGTGCACGGTGCGCACGTCTCTGTAGCTACCGAACTTTCTACTTGAATATAATTTAACTTAGACCCTGCTGCTGTTTCCAGAGCAGGGTCGTTGTTCGCGTACCTCCCGGATTGCACTGAACAGCTGGCACAGGCGATTAGATCTTTTTTATCTATCTTTTTTATCTAAACATTCGGACTTATCACTAGGGCGAGTTGTCTTAAATTTTTTGTTGGCTAACTTGTGTTTTATTTTCAGACGGCCAATACTAGTATTTTACATACTGAGCTCACTGGCCACCACAAATCTTCTTTGGCAGATGAGACTGGAGTGAACGGCAGTGCGACTTTCGACGTTATAGTCGACGACACCGACTCGGGGAATGAAAGTGAGGTGGATTGAACAGCCAACCATTGAACGGATCACAGATCTTCTTTTACCACCCATATCCCCTCCTCCTCGTTCCTCGATAAAGGAGCACTTTGAAAGGAAAATCAGAAGAACCTCAACATCTTAGTCTTTATAACCCCAATGGAAATTGAAAGCAAACAAGTTTGAGTGCTTGAGTGGCTAGTACTTAGTAGTAAAGCTATTTATTGGGCACTGTAGGAATACAGTGCAGTGACTTCGCATCACCAACGCTCATCATTTCAACTATATTGATGTGAGTTGAAAGTGCGTCACATATCTTATTTAACCCTTACATGTTCAGACCCCATCCACACCCACTGAGGTTGTATGGAGGATTCGAAGCAATGCTACAGGCCGAAAATACAAGTTTTCTATTAGTAAAGATTATAGATATAGTTAAATAATGGGGGATATTTCGAAGTTCCTTGTATTCATCCGTCTATCATCTAAGGTCTGAATCACGCAGTCAGTACTCCGACTCTCTTTCTCACTTCGCGACTCCTGTCACTACCACGTCCTTTAAGTTTGCCGAACACAACGACCAGCCCCTTCTTGCCGGCACGGCCACTACGGCCAGCACGATGAATGAAATCTACCATATTCCTGGGCTCATCGACAATGAAGACATGTTTGATTGATGGAGCGAAGTCGAGTCCACGAGAAAGGAGGGAAGTGGTAATCAAGACATGTGGGTGCGCAGCAGGATCTCCGAGAGCATACGGGTTCTTAGGAGGAGCAGGTGCCTCGCGTGCAGCATCAGATTCTCCAGAGCGTCCAATTCGTTTAAGGAATCCATCCAAATGACGATTAGAACCCCGTCCTCGATGCTCCGACGTACTCGTCAAGGCGACATTTTTGATCAATTTCTCCTGGAGGTACTCTCCAAGTTCTGTGACCTTATTGCTACGATTGCAGAAGATGATGATTTTAGACAAGCCTTCTTCTTTTTCAATTAGGCCCGTGGACGCAGCACGCGCGTCATCGGCCCATACTTGGCGAATACGGCGCTCGATATCTGCGAACTTATTGCCACCCGTCCAGGGAGCGTATTCGGTACGAAGGCTCTTGGGCAGACGGTGAAGGCGCGGCGAGGAGAGACGAACGAGTGAAGGATGGTGGGAGTCGAGGTATGTGTGTAGTGCAGATGGGATCGTAGCACTGGTAAGCAGAAGGTTGAACGGGTAGTTTACAGGAGATGAGGCGGGAGTGGCGATCCGTTGCATGGGGTTGGCGGGAGATGGCTTCACTGTAAGAGGGACAGGTTTACCGCGTGCAGCAGAAATGTCCGAGAGCAGCGTCAGAGTGCTCTCTCTAAAGTCAGGATCTATATAGTAACATTAGAATGTGGAAACAAGCACGACTGGAATTAAAGTGACTCACCGAAAAGCACATCAGCCTCATCAACGACCACCCATTCCACTTTCTCCAAACCCATTTCAGGCTTCGACCTCCATTTCCCAAACATGGGCATCTTATCTCTGCCCCTCCTCAGCCTCTTCTTCTCCTCGTCCTCTTCGACGTTCTCTTGAGCAGCCATCTCACCCTTGTCCATGCGATCCCATCCACGCCCTCTAATCATCTCCATAAGCTTCATAGGAGTTCCAACAACCACATCCACTGGGTACTTCTCCTTCTTCACATTAAACTCCCCCGTTCCATCTCCACCAACCATAGCGTCGAACTGCTTCGACATCTCACGCGCACTCGACGCCTCGTTCTCGCGCGAGCTCAAAACGTTTGCACGGGAGGCACACTGGACGCGCAGCTTTACGTCGTGAAGGAGAGATTTGGCAAATCCAGCGAGCTGGCGGGAAAGCTCGTGTGTCGGGGCCAGGACGAGGGCACGAGGGTTGAGTGGGCGTGGTGGGCCATTGCGCGGGGTAGGGGGTGCAGCGAGGGATGCAGATTCCGTGAGTTTGAGGTGCTGCAGCATGGGGAGAAGGTAAGCGATCGATTTGCCCGACCCAGTTTCGGCAGCAAGGAGGAACTCCTTCCACTGAGGAGTCGCCTTCTCAGTCTCAGTCTCCTCTGGCTCGATTACTTCTAAAATCTTCTGCTCAGTCCCATCCTCTCCCTTCTCCATCTTCAACGCCTCTGCAGGCTTCGGACCTCCCGCTTCCCATGTCCCATCCCAAGCCTCCGAAGGCAGCAGCCACTTCATACTCAACGACTGGATCGGCGTCGGTTTCGCATCTGGGCCCAGCATGTCGTGGATGCAGTTAAGCAGGCCAGGGAGAAGCGGTGGGGAAATGAAAGTTTTGGGGAGTCGTGTGCGTAGTTTTTCGGTGTCGGAGACGGATACTTCAGACGGTGGGCGGAAGAACTCTGTTTCTTCGTTCAAAAGTTCCTCTGGAGAGGGGAGGGGAAAGGCTTGGTCGCGTTGTGGTCCGTCTTTGTACACTGATGTATGTGTCGGGGCAGTTTCGGGTGTCCATTCGCTCGAGCGAGTGTCAGGCCGTCGATCGTCATATCCGCGGTCGCGGTCACTGTACTGTTGCGATGCGCTCTGTCGGTCTGAGCCACCGTAGCGTTCTGGCTCTCTGAAAGAGCGACCTCCGTAACTGGACCGCTCGCGTCCGTAGTTCGATTCTAATCGCCCTCCATATGGCTCTTGTTGCCTAGGAGAACGGTCTTCATAGGATAAACGTTCACGTGCGCCGTGACCTGACTCTGAACGCCTTCCATACACTTCTTGTTCCCTCGAA
>ML213643.1:0-45048 GCA_004379715.1 Crucibulum laeve
ACTGTTTTGCATCGACATGCCAGCAGTCGACGATGAAGACGTACTCTGCAGCGAATCCATCACAGGCTCATCCGCAGGCTCCTCTTCCTCTTCCGTACGCTGCTGCTGCTGCATGTTCTCACCGCTGTTCAAGCTTGCGAGCATTGTGGCGTGTGAGTTCCCAGAATGGGAATGATACATAAGGACACCTTGCGTAGGTGACAAATCCACGCTGGCGGTATTCGACCCGGTGGTAGAAGTTGCGGCTCGTCCAGGAGGACGACCCTCCACGCGACGAACGAACTCGCCCCAGCATGCACGCTCATCAGTGCCCATGGCCTCGAACTGTTCCCGCAGTGCGCGAGGTGCTTTCCGCCATACTGCACGGTGTCGACATACTGTGCTTTTCACATATCGGCTACCAAAGACGCGCTCAAAAGCCGTACGTTGCGTCATGCTAGCCCCGCTGGGTGACTGAGCAATGAGTGCGTCCATAGCTTGAAATCCGTCGGTTAGTTCCGAGACAGTGTAGTCATTTGGCCACCGTTTGAGTGGGGGATGTGGGTGATATGGTATGGGAGGTGCAGCGGCCGCTGGACTGACAAGATAATGTGGGAGGGTGGATGTTGGCTGTACGTGCTCTGGGAAATAGTTTTGAGGTTGTTGATACATATAGGTACCGTTGGACATATTATTCGTTGAAGGACTTGTTGAATGTCCATGAGTGGGTTGTTGTCCGGGGTGAGGATGAGACGTTATGGGCGGTACCGAATGCGTGTGGGGAGATGGCATTGAGTGGGGGTTCGGGGATGGTATTGGATGGGGGTTTGGGGACGGTACCTGATGGGGATGAGGGGACGGTACTTGATGGGGGTTGGGGGATGGCATCTGGTGAGGATGGGGCGACGGTATGGAATGAGAATGAGGGGTGGATGCTTGTGACGGAACAGAAAGGGTGGAAGAACCAGCAACTGGTGTTGGCTGAGAGGGCATATCACTCGCCAATCCGTGTACAGAATAATAGCTTTCTGTGATTTGTAGCTTGGGTGGATGAGCGGATTCTGCAGCATCCGCAGGTCGTTTCAAATGTGCTTTTCCAGGAGGCGCATCACCGTTGGGGTTTTTTATCGCAGACGTAGTATTTTGCTGAGAGGACAAATCCACTGAAGAATTCGATGCGTTTGAGCCGTGAGTAGCCTGGAGGCGCGATGATTTTGGCTGCAACTCCACCTCATCTCGAAGTCCTACACAGACTTCTTCACTCAAACCTTCAATAAGACTTTTTCGTACGCGATAGAGAAGCCTTTGTTGGGTGCGTACCAATCGGACGGTGGATATTGTGTGTTGCTCCCACTGTCCCGATTGGTGACTATAAGTGTCCAGATATGACGAGCCCGATAAACCAAGGTCAGCAGCTAGGGATCCAAAGCGCGACAGCTGGAAATAAGGGAATGTCGAAATCATTTGCTGCAATCGGATAGGTTCTGTATTGGCCTAAAGCGGAAGTCAGTTCTATTCATGCACAAAGGTTAGGCCAACATTATGCATTATGTGGCCTTCCGCAGAATATTGAACCAGTAACAGTATTTCATTAAACTTACCTTGTACCAGAAAATAACCGTCACAGAACGATTAAACTCCTCTAGCTGCCTTTGCATGTCCTAAAAAATAAAATACATTGAACGCTACCAATAAAAAACTCTGGGATACAATTCACCTGCTCTGGTGAGGCGGGTTTCTGCACCCCATGGAAAGAATTCCGACCAGAGGAAACAGGCAGAGTCGTGGCTGTACTCAAAGAATTCATATACGGGTCAAGAACCTGGCCATGCTCATGATTGACGTTCATGGCCTGCTTCTAATTGTCAAACCCGGTGGTACGACCTGTCCTAGTAGGTCCATAGTAAGTAAATAGGACGGTGGTAGATAGATATAAGGGTCATAGGGGCTCACCAAAGCTGTAGACACTGGTCTATGATCCTGAGCGACGTACCTGGGGTACACGGACGATGGAGGCGATACGGAAAGAACAGACGGCGGGACCCGGAAGGTCCAGCTTCGACGTGGGACCGGCCTAACGGTGTAGAAAAACACGTCACAACACATCGGCGTGGACCTGGTCCGGCTTGGCAATGCTGGATATCTCTCTCAGTGGGTTTATAACATTTACATTTAAGAAATACAGTGATATAAATGGTTATACTTCCTATATGAGCATGTTGCGGACGGTTTCTGTCCGCGCCCATTCTCCAACAGCGCTTGCAGAACCAGTAACCGCTCTCCAAACAAGCACTCTACTTGTCAATGCATCCCAGGTATCCGATTTCTCCTCAACGGACATCGCAACCCTCCAAAGCATCTCCACCGAGGATCCCCAAATTGCCAATGGATCTTCAATGACAGGAGGATCATGGAGTCCATATGAAAAGTGAGGTGTTATGGGAACGACGACCGTCTTTGAGAAAGTTACGACCTCACCCAAACGAGGAAGGGCGACGGTGGCCTCTAGACTCTGCAGTGGCACGAGCGATTGCTCTAGAAGCCCAGATAAACCCGGTATCGGAGTACCCGACAGCGAGCTCAACCGTAGCATAGTGGGGGCCAGAAGAGGGAATATAGCCAGAGAATCAGCTGTAGAAAAGTTATCGGTGGGTGTATTAACAGGCAGTGATGTTGCACTCACCATCGCTTATCTTGTCAAGGATAATCGAAAGACAACGACAAATTATTGCGCGCCACTCGCCATGGGTAGACAATTCCAGCTTAGAGGCTTCAACGGCTATCATAATATTGTCCATGATCTTGACCCATGCCACCGCCTCTTTCGTACTTTGTCGAAGCTGCATCTCTATCCAGGCTAGAAGTGCGGATTTCAATATCAGAGACGTCGTTGCTTGTGAGTTGGACGTCAACGTGGCCAAGACCTAGGTGCATATAAGTATCGAGCCGTATACTTGTATGAAATAACTGACCTCTAGTACACCATGCCTCAGCGCATTATCGTTCTCCGAGCTCTGGAATAAACTCGCCAACAGGTCCCAAGTATGCCTACGCTTGAACACCCTCCAGTCCTCGCTACTCATCATACCATCCGATAAGAAACGAATAATCCATCCTCGCTCTTTCTTCCAGTCATCTGTGCTGCTGTACAGCATCCCATACAGCATCGGGACATCGCCAGTGTCGAGCTCCGGACGTTGCAGCAGGAATCTAGCTGTTAGTGGATAGATGAAGTTGGATGGGTAAAAGATGCCACGCAGAGCGTGAAGAAGAATAAGGGTCGAGTAGGCAGGAAGTCGCCTTGGTGGTTCGTGAGATGGCGGGGGCAGAACATCTTTGAGTAAAGTCAGGATATGGACAACATGTGGCTTCTCTTGAAGGTCGGCAAACTGAAAACATATTATCAGAGATAAACGATCAAAGCAAAGGGACGATGCTTACCTCCAATTGTTTCCACAGCGCTGCGATCTGACATAAAGCAACATCTCGAAGCTTTCCATCCTTCGCTGACAATGCACGCAAGAACAAACTGACAATGTTCGTCCTGAACAGCTCTATCCATGCGAATGCTGACTCTGGTGGACATTCAGACAGCATCTGCCCAAATAAGAGGATCAAGAATACAGGATCATAAAGCTGTGCATCCTGCGCGGAGACTTTACGCTTCGACTGATCCTCAAGCGTCCGCCACTTGGGGAAGTTGAGGCACGTACGCAGTACAAGAATGGGCTCCACGCTTTGTATCGCCTCCAGCGAGGTGGATGATGAGAGAGTCAGAGAGGACGACCATCGACAAAGAAGGGGTACTACCGAGGTCTTTCGTTGACTCTCGAAGAGTTGGAAGATAGATAATATTTTGAGGTCGGATGTAGATAGCGTTCCGCGATACACGCGAGCGAGCGGTTCGACGTGCGTCACTTGACAGGTGTTCGTAGGATGGAGATTGAACAGAACATGCAGCAGATCAATGATCGCATCACGGATAACGAGTGTTTCTGCATTGGCATTAGCACATATCTTGAACAAGTGAGGGTGTTGAACAATGGATTGAAGGTGACGGTTCACTGTAACAGGCTTGGGGGGAATGTTAGACCAATTTGAATTGTTATTCAAACATCGAAGACGGACCTTCAGTGAAACTGTGGACAGTGATGCCGTTGCAAGCTTAACGGCAGCAACACTGGACAGGCGATTTTGAATGACTGCACCGATCAGTGTTTCTACTAGATGGGCTTTAGCACTGTGGCCAAGCTCAACGAGCACAGCTGTAAAGAATCGGTTAGTATGTGCTCAATAACTAAAATGAAAAAACCTACTCAGCTGGTCTACAACAGGAGTAAAAACAATGCCCTCGTCATCAGCGAATTGCCTCGTAGCCCATTGGAGTCCGCGGTCGGTGAGCGCTTCAACCAACACTTTTGAATTGGATGGTGACAACTTGTGTAGCCGGATGCCTATGATTACGCCTTCCGCTGTCATCGAGGACAATGGTAGCGAATTAACTTCCTCGACAATAGGAGCCAAGTGTGTGGACCTTTGAGATGGTACAAGCTCCAGGATAAGCGAGACACAAGACGCCGCCACTACACGGATCACTTGCGGACGATCTTCATCAGTGACTACCTTCATGAGCCGAGTTATTTGACTGAGCCAGGCGTCGGAGACCAAATCTGAAGTAGGACGGTCTACGCATCTTGAAGTGTCCAAGAACGCATGGACTACAGGCACGATCTGTTCAATATCTCGCTGTGTACAATCGATAGTGGTCATCCAAGAGAGGAACGCGGGTATTGAGAAGGATCCTCTATACAATAGACCCGAAATGATCTTGACTGTGGATGATGACCACGTCTTCTGCGTGAGGAATTGTCGTATTTGTAGTGTAGTTAGCAAGGGGTCTAAGTGACGAGACCACCGGTTCAAAGCACGATGAACTACAGGCACAATGCTTGTGTCGTCGAAATTCCCAGAGCGTAATGGACTTCCATCACAGCATACAGGGAGGGCAGTCTCCACTGCCACCGCAATCATATCTTCGAGCACTACGTATTCGGGTAATATCGACCGAAGCGCAAGTAGCTGTGGTAGACGCTGTCGCAGTGGAACATCAGAACCTTGCTGTGATTTTGCTAGTAGAGCGGTGGCCGAAAGGACGACGCGGAGTAACTCAAGCACTGAGAAGGAGGGCATATCATCTGCGCTAGCCGAAAGTCTATCCATCAAATCAAACAGGTCCTTTTGCTCTAGATATTTGATCCATATCGATGCGGATATAAGCTACAAGTAGAGTCAGTAATGACTAAAAAGGGAATGGAAGAAGCTATGCCCACCTGTGACGAAACTTCAGTTTCCATGCTCATCTTCAGAACATTGAGCCAGTGCCTGGCAATATCAGAGGCAATCTTTCTATCAGCCTGATTGCTAGCATTCAAGGTAACATCAACCAGTTGGTTAAGACCTGAGAAATGTGAGAAACAGTGTATAAGAGATGCAGGTAGCTCTCACCTTCTGAAGCACCATCGGCCAGCGACTGCGACATCATGCCGTCCTTTAATGGTCCAGGGCGCACAAATACGATCCCCTTGAGAGAGTTAAAGTCTGTGGGAGGTAAAGCCACCCCTGCGGTTTTCAAAATGGATGCAAGAAGAAGCAGAAGGCCGTTTGTAATGCGGCTATTACTTGCTGAAACACTAAGACCATGCAGCACACCGCGTACAGCTCTTTTCACCTCGACAAATACAGGGTTATATGCAAAGAGAGCTTGAGACATAGCATGTCGACATGATTCGTCGACAATCTCCTTCTCACCAGCATGAGCGTACAGCGGCTCGAACGTCAAGCTGCAAAAAGCTGAACAAAGGTCTATAATTTGAAAGAAAAGACTTACTGTTGGCGTATTTCTGCAGAAGATGCGTCTAATCCTTCCCATAAAAGGCCCTCAATTGGTTCCAGATTATCTGCAATGTCACGAAGTGTAGGAGCATCGAAGTTCTTCACAACAACAGAGAGACGTTTGATCTCATCCACTCCTAACGGAAGGTTAACTAAGCGTAGCCAGTCAACCAGTTCATATGCAGCCATGCAGCGCGCTTTTGCAGAGCCCGCTATGTCATAGTTGAGTGCCGATACTCGACTGACTGATGAATTACTTACGCGTTGGTATCTGCTCCACTTGATCTAAGAAGCTCTTAACTTCGGCCGAGATCATAGTTTCCTGTGGACTAGGTTGGAGGAAGCACAAATTCCGCTTCATCATTCCGACCTCTCTGCGTATTGCCCCGGTCATAACAGGATACTGCTTGTAGAGCCTATCAACCTGGAGAATGGAGTCCACTTTCTCAGCCACGATACGAAGCGGCTGGAGATCCTGAAGTTTGGTTGAGAGGCGGAAGACGAGTTTGCGTAGGAATGAAGCAAGTGCAAGGACATCCGAAGGGGAGAGGATGCTGTGCTTTAGTTTAGCATCAAGCTGCTCTAGAACGGTCATTAAGAGAGGGCTAGGGTACGTGTCGAGTCGATCAGTGGAGTCCTGTGTCTGCCCAGCGTTCGATCCATTGAGAGTATACAGCTCCTCTATATATTTATACGGGGTCTTCAGACACCGTTGCACGCAGTCGTCGAGGAATGTGATAACGCTCTCTGCCTCGTCCGTCAACAGAGCGCCGTCCAGTGATTCTGCACCCGGCCCTCGTTTCGTCCGTGGAAGTGAAGATAACCAAAGATCGGGCTCATCGCCATCATCTTGGAAGATGATGCTCTTGGAGAGGATATGCTTGAGGAGCTGGGTTAAAGCCACTCGTGTGGCAGGGATATCAACAGCTGCGAGACCCTTGAGCATAATATAGAAGTATGTATGTGTTGAAGATCCTGGATAAGGTACGTCAGACACATAACAAAGAAAGTAAGAAAGAGAACATGCCAGCTTTTCCAGCCCAGATGAAATGATCGCTCTCTTTTAAAAGTTGTAGAACATGTAGCTGGCGAACGCGGCCTAATCTTGTAGCAGCATCTGGCTCTTGATCTTGATCATCTCCTTCCTCTTTGTCCTTATCATCTTCAGAGAATCCCTGTAATAGTAGCTTCCCAACATCAAACCTCGCCTCTGCCACCACAGCAGGAAGACATTGATGATACATGCGTAACAACCTCTGTGCGCTTTCTGCCAGAAGAGCCGCCCTCGTAGGGTTAGGAGTGGGCGGTGAGCTGATGGGCTTGCCCGGGACTTCACCGAACTTTTGCTGGGAGAACGCGACAATGACCTGGAAGTCGGGGACACGTTTGCGTACTTCACGCTCCAGATCCACCAGGCGTTTGAACCATTGTCCATTCTCTTCGTCTTCCTCGAGTGCGGTTGCGATAGTGCGGAAGAGGGAGGCGACTTGGGTGTATTTATTGAGACACTTGGCAAGTGCAAGTGCGCTACAGTGTTGAACCAGGCCGGAAGACGATTGAAGGCCTTTGGAGAAGTGGGCTTTGGTATTGACAGTGGGAAGGATGTTTTCGAGAATGGTGGAGAGGGGCGGTGGTGTGGGTTGGTACAGAGCTGAGTTGGGGAGGAAGAAGGAAGACGTGGGTATCGGGAGGGAGAGAATAGCTCCAAAGAATGAGATATTGGCAATCCATTTGGAGGAGAGACGGGGCTCAAGTGTGAGAGCTGCCCCAGACCAGTAACTGTTGAATAAATGAAGTTTCAGTACATGCATTCGGAGTTATTGCCCATACTCACCCTGCCACAAGTTCAGGACACGCAGATATAATCTTAAGGGCGAGTTCCTGCTGTCTTGAATCCTCATTCACTTTGAGTGTCTTCAAAACGTTGGCAAGAATTTTGTTGTAGATTTTACCACCTCTTCCACTAACAGCATCATCATTTTTGGGAGCACGATCATCCGTATCGGTTTCGCGCGGATACCAACCACGGTCCTTGAAGCAAATGCCTGTCCCAGATCGCGTGCAGATAGCTAGTAGGAAATGGTGAACAAGATCGGCGGGGATATGATCGTCCTCGTCGTCCTCCGATGCAACTCTGTCGTATAGTTTCATCAACTAGGTAGAGAGGTCAGCCGTAACATTCGAACGACGAGCAAAATACACACGTGAGCAATCGTTGTTTCGTTGAACAATCCGATTTTAAGAGTTCGTTTCACTTTTTGGTCCGACCATATTCCTGCCCAGCATACTTCAAGGATCTTTCGGATGACGCTATAGTGATCCTGGATCAACCCCTTGAATATCGCCAGGAAAGCATCTCGATGTTGTTCGAGGAAGGCCGTTTTTGTTTGTGTTGTGCTGTCAAAATCCACGAAGGAAAGGATGAGTAGAATGTAGAGCGTTCTGATATCTAGGTCGTGTGTTCAGCTTTTTTATTCAAAATGACGGCGTAGGAGACGAACCTGGTTTAAGCAGTGGATCAATATCATCTCCCTTCGTTTTCCGTCGCATGTTCAGAAGCTTGGGCAGAGACCTAATCTCCCAGCCAAAACCCTCCAGCACAGATTTTCGTTCTTTTCCACCAGCAAAGGCGGCCATGACATTGAATAGTTTTAGGGTGACAAGTATAAGCTCGTTACTAGATCCACCGATGTAAGAGTTCAGCTTTCGCATGTACTGTGGGTTAAGAAGCGTCTTGATGATGGGTTGGCCGAGCGCATGATGGGTATAATGTGAAGATAGAAGTGTCAAAATGGACGAAAAAAGCGACACTATCACAGCAAGAAGAGAGGATTGCCTCTGTAAGCAGAATTAGAAAGACATTGCAGATAAAAGTAGTGAGCTCAACGAACTGAATTCGCACTATCCCAGATCCCAAATACATCATATGCTCCTGGCGAATTTTCCATCCAGTGCTGAACGAGTAGCAAACGCTCATCTTGCGGTGAAATTATTGATTCTTCTCCCCGAACATTAAGCTGGTTACGCAGAGCCGTTAAACCTGGATATATGCGTCTCAATTTCAACTTCATTATCAAGATTTCCTTTACGTACCTTCCACCAAGGCGTCTGCATTCTGTGCGCGTAATGCATTCCGGATATCTTCTACGGTGCTAAATTTTGCTGCTTTTTTCACCGAGTTGTCCAACTTTAGGCGTTTTGAGGGAGGTTCGGGTCCTCTGAAAGCCGTTTTTGGTGGCATTTTCGGGCTTTATATCATTATAAGGTCGTTTAAAAAGAATATTATGTCGGTAGAGCCTCCAAATCAGGAAATTTAGCACCACGTGAGCTACGAACCTGACGCGCCCAATTTCGCCGCCTGTTTCCCTTTTCATTACTAACCACCAACATATTCTGGCTGGCTTGGAAGGAAGAACGACGATTTCCGACGTATTTTTTCGTACGGCTGAATTTCTGCTATCTGGTAGAGGATATCGCCTAGATATCATAAATCTTTGCTGCGGTGAATCGCGCAGTCTCGACCGCGTTTTATACACGCGGGTTCGCTGTTCTACCTGAGACGCACAGATAATCCCCCGATAATTTCTTCCAACCATAATGGCTCCTTCGCACCACTCCTTCGACGACGATATAGACTACCCCGGCAACAACTCTCGCTCGTTGACACGCTATATCAAGGACCCCATACACGACTACAGTACGTTGTGCTCAAAGCTGCTATGGGACGTATCTAACACTTCTACAGTACCAGCATCTCCCCTGTTGATCCAATTCATCGATTCGTAAGTATGATAAATTTGAGTTTCAATGTCCTTCATCTCACTGCCTCCTACAGCAAAGCCTTTCAACGCCTCCGCCATGTTAAACAACTAGGAACATCCTCATACGTTTGGCCAGGTGGATCGCACAGCCGCTTTGAGCACTCCCTCGGTACATCCGTTCACTGTGTCATTTTACTCCGTGTCTAACCGTGTTTAATCCAAAAATAGGCGTGGCGTATCTCGCTCGTCTTATGGCCGAGCATTTGCAGACTAGCCAGCCAGACCTCGGGATCACGGACCGCGACGTCAACTGCGTCGAGATTGCTGGCCTGTGCCACGACCTGGGACATGGACCATGGAGCCACGTCTGGGATGGCATGTTCATCCCTGCTGCACTGTACGTGTACTTCTACCTCCTCAATGGTGGTTCTGACCGCCTGTTTAGCAAGGACTCTAATTGGAGGCATGAAGAGGGCTCAGAGATGATGTTCGACTATCTCATCAAGGAGAACGAGATTCCCTTGCCGCAGAAGGACAGCAAGTTTGTCAAAGCTCTCATCGCAGGAGATCCCAGCAAGTGCAGGTGAGACATGTTGGTCTTGTTCTGCAATCGTCTGCTTATTCTCCACTGTTTATCATCAGCCCGGATGAAAAACCATTCCTCTTCGACATCGTTGCGAACAAGCGCAATGGCTTGGATGTCGATAAGTACGCAAATTTTCTGTTTTTCCTATTAATATATAAATCTCATTGACGTCATGATTTTTTTGATATTCAGGTTCGACTACATCCAAAGAGACTCCCACATGATTGGTGACCCTATCACCCTTTCTTTAACTCGGTGAGTTGCTCCCTGGTTCGTATCTTCATCCTACGATACTCATGTCATTTCCAGTATTATACATTCCGCTCGCGTCCTGGATAATCAGATCTGCTATGATATCAAGGATGCTAACCAGATCTACGAAATCTGTGCTACTCGGTTCAAATTGCACAAGATTATATACAATCACAAGACAGGTAGGAATTACCATGGTTATGAGTTTGTAACATACTAACCTAGTTCACCTATTCAGCGAAAGCCGTTGAGTACATGATTATTGACGGTCTTCTCGCTGCCCAGCCATACATGCATATTGCCGAACGAGTCCATAATCCCGAAACATATGTTCATCTGACCGACGATATCATGTCCCGCATCGAGACAACGACTGAACCGGTATTTTACCACATAACTCTCAGTTATGTTCGCTATTGACATGCTCATTAGGAACTTGCCCCTGCCCGTGCCATCTTCGCACGGATCCACACTCGTGACCTTTACAAGTGCGTCGATTACAAGGTTATCGACTGGCCACTCCGTGCCGTGTTCAGGGAGCATATCACTCCAGAGCACATCGTCGAAGCTGCAAACGCCCTTTCTGTGGGACCATCCACACCCGTCACGGAGGACGATCTTGAGCTGAAGATTCCCGCTCCTCCTCTCGAAGTGAAGGATGTCATTGTGGACTTCTCGACGATGCATTACGGTATGAAGGAGAAGAACCCACTGGACTACATCAAGTTCTATTCGAAGAGGAACCCCAATCGTTCGTTTCCATTCTTCCTGCCGTCCTTGGTATGGATACTGACATAAAATTGCAGAGAGTGCCATTGCTGGCAGAGGGGATTACTCCAACTTGATGCCACAATACTTTGCAGAGGATCTAATACGTGTGTATACCAAGAAGCCTCAATACTTCGGTCTTGTTCAGGCCGGGTATCGTGCCGTCCTCGCTGCTATGGAGAACAGTGCACCTTTCCCCCTCTCACCTCCTCTGGATGCTGTTCTGGAAGGAGATGGCACCACCTCGCTCAAGACGCCACCAGCGACTGAACCTCCGACCACCCCCAAGGCGCAGTCTCGCCAGGCAAGCTTTACATTCCTTTCGGTGGGCGCTTCCTCCACCGCGACACCGTTCTCGAACAATAGCTTTACGACCGTCTCTCCCCGATACATGCCTACCAGCCCAACACAGACCGCGAAGAGGACCCGTAGTGTAGCCAAGAGGGCACGTGAAGAGGACCCAGAGAGCACCCCTATGAAGAAATCTAGGGTCTGAACTTACAAGCTACAGCTAAATCAGTCTGTTCATATTTATTTTATAGCCACTCGAGACATTCACTATGCACACACTCCGAAGACCTAGAACACTACATACACATCATGCACTTTTCATTTAAATTTAGTATCGTATATAGTTCAGTTAGACATTCATAATTCGCATTTGTAGCATATTTGTCCAACTTCCTATCAGCCTTTCCGGTCATTATAACTACATAATTATCATACGTAGCATGAAATTCGTTTATACATCATATTGTTCCATATTGCAAAGGGTATCAAACGTATGTGGACATATTGGAAGGACAGCAAAAAGACAGCATATAAAATCCCAGAAAATCATAGTATTGGTGCAAGCAAAAAATCTTAGAGTCGCGTGGTAGGGTCTGGTTCAGCACTTCGAACCAAAGCCTCATAAATCACTGCCCCCAACTTGTCTGGGGTCTCCTGCGGTACCTATGAGAGAAGTATCATTAGACTATCACCCATTAGTACAAGATTAGTTTTGTAGCTAACTAAGTGTCCAACGCCTGGTATCTTGGTGACGGAAGCGAACCGCCGCCCAGCGGTGGGATCAACAAAGGCTGCATGGATTTGTGGCGAACTAGCCGAATAGGTGGTTGAGAAATAGTAATAGGTATGAGAGAGCAAGAACGCACATGTAGTCATTAACGCTTCCAAGAACCAGGTGAACAGGCATCTTTGCGCATGACCTGTTCATATCTTCCACTGGTTTCGTCGGCCCTTCTCTATCTTCGTACATTGCCTACGATCCTATGATCAGCACAGAACTAACCCATGCTACACGAGCGTGTCAGATGCTCACAATTTCCTGCTGCCGAGAGCAAGACAGGGTTACTCCGTCTGGATGCGGCCTCAGCGCGTGTTGCTATCGGCGTTTTAGCATCGGTACCCCAATCAACGGGAACATAGTGATAATACGCACGACAAAGAGGTCTAGGACTCGAGGATCCCATTTCATCGTCCGCGGCCTGGTCTTAAATGACTTCAAAGCAACTTCTCGTGAAGGCCATATATCGTAGCGCCGTTCAGCACCTTTCACCAAGAGTATACGCAAGTCATGAAGATGCTCAGGACCTGCAGGACTCAGCATAGGCTCGACGATAACAAGAGCTTTGAAATTGAACGTAGGTTTGAGGCGCTGCAGCAGTAGTCTGGCCAGCGTCGAGTTGTAAGTGGATCTTTCACGATTCCTACCAGCCAAATCGCTCACATCGCGTTTGCTCCCAGCGAATGCCCTATTCCAACTAGATTTCGTTTCCGAAAGTCTACCCGTGCTCCATGGTCCAACCCTCCGCATAGGAATCGGTGAACTGCTCGAGCATACTTCTCGCAGCTGACTGTCAAGAGAAAGGTTCAGCTTGAGATGATATCATCATGGACAACGCGTACAATCATTAGCGAACTCCGGTTTCTTGAGCACTTCGTCGTTTAACTCGCCTGACTCCCCGTGGTTAGGACAATCTATCGCCCATGCTTCGTGGATCTTGAACGGAGTTCCTGGCTGAGACGAGAGGCTGAAAAGTTTCGACAGTGATGGCTCCCAAGTCTCTTTGTGGAAGCTGGTAGAGTGCAGAACGACGAGCGTCAAGGCGTCCGGGTCGTTGACGTTGCTTTCGAACTCCGGCAAAGCGTATTTCTTCGCGGTTATGTAGAGAGGGTATCCAGAATCAGGTGGGTATACTATAGACTGCTGAAGCATTGTTCAGATATCATGTAGATAAGTGCAATAACAGCTTCATTCAAATCCAAAGCCCTGGGCTAAGACTTTCAATAGCCGGCTGTGACGACTTCGGAAACACATGATGAAACCGTTAGAATCCGTCTCACCATCGCAAATTTAGAACACCCGCTTGAAGTTCCAATTGTTCTCGAGAAATGGAAGCAGGATCAAGTTGTTTTCGAACTACAATACATGAAGATTCAAAAGAAGCGTAAAAAATGAAAGTTTGTTGTGGTCAACTTCCGTTCTATCCGCAACTGCTTGATATAAAAAGAAAATTTTACAGAGAAAGGGTCTGGCCAGCACTAGCAACAACAGAGGATCTGACGCTGGCAACGGCAGTGAGGCTGTAGGAGTAAGGAGCCTGGGTGAAGGTACCGGCGGGAGCAGTGTTGGCGGCACCACCGAAGTCATTGCCGCGAACAACAGCGAAACCACCATCGGTAGAGTAGACAGGCTTGGTAGTACCTAATAATAAAAATGAATCAGTGGTAGTTGGCAGACTCGAAATGAAATCACGTACCAGTCCAGACGTTATTCTCAACAAGAAGTTGAGCACCTAATAATTCACGTGAGTATCGTTCATTTCACACATAAGGAAGAGAGTGCTGACCATCACGAGTGTTGATACCGTCGTTGTTGTTGTCGAAGACGTTGTTGAATATGTGGCCATGGCCGAAGCGGAAGGAAGGAGTGCGAGAGTTGAGGTTGAACCAGTAGTTGTTGGCATAGGTGACGGTGATGGGGGTGTCCTCAGCACCATTGCTATCAGAGTGGCCGACGAGGGAAGCTTTCCAGTGCGTGTAAATCTTGCTGTTGGTTACGGTGACACCGGTGCAGCCGTGGGTAATGTCGAGGAGACCATCGTAACTGCAAGACAGGGTGTATAAGCGTCGACGCATAGTTGAATCTGATATGAACTTACAAGTCCTTGTCGTGGTCGCGGTCGCTGGAGAGGTCGGCGTGGTCAACCCAGACCTGGGAAGATGCTTGAATGCCAATAGCATCTCCAGCTTCGGCAAGGACCTTGGAAATCTTGACGTTACGGATGATAACGTTCTTTTCGTTGAGGACACGAAGTCCAACACCAACAAGAGCTATTGAAGTACGAATTAGCAATCATCCTAGGTACTTGAGTGTTGTAAAAACTAACCAGAACCCGACTTGCCGATGACCGAAGTGTTGGAACCAACCTTCACAACGACATTACCAGTGATAGTGCCTATAAGTTCTGTGTCAGGCTTGAACTGCACAAACAGGAGAAGAGATCCCACCTGAGATAATAACAATCTTCTTAGCAGTGCCAGTAACGGCGCTGGTCAATGCAGCGAGGGTGGTGACAGTGGTCGTGGTACCACCAGATCCTCCAGTGGTTCTGTAAACAGTGCGTAAGTTGAGTCGATTGAATAGGTTGTAAAAGACGTGTCATACCCTCCATTGAGAGTCGCGTAACCGACAGTGGCGACATCGCTGGGAGAAGCGCGCTTGAAGATGTTGGCCTCGAGAGGAGACGACTGTATAACGCGAACATTAGACACGAAATTGACAGACATGGTCTTGGAACTCACCGTCACGACCTGGATGGCGGTGAAAGCGAGGAGAGAGATGAGCCACTTCATTGTAGAGTGTACCGGTAGTAGACTGTGTAAGACAAGTAGAGAACGAGTTCTGCTTTCAACACTATCTTGCAACCCTGCTTTTATACGACGCGAAATTGAATATCTTCCACCGGATTACCTTCGGATTCATGGCAACTACATCACTGCAAGGGTGGATAAAATATTGCTATCCGTTGGCGGTCCGTCGGTCCCCTACGGCCCATCCGGTTGAGGGGTAAAGAACACCATCTCTATTTTGTGATTGATGCCAGAACATTTGCGAATAGACGTGCACCAGTGGAGAGCACAGCAGAAAGTGCATTGAGATGTGGAGGAGAGAAGAGACATCAAAGCTTCTTTTCATCACGTGTATGCCAAAGTGCAATCCACGAGATCAGCCCTACGGAGAATTTCACAAACATGTCGCCACGTAGACCGTCAGGGGAAAATGTTCCACTGCCCTCGCAAAGTGAAGGAATATCCTGGACAAACGGGATGTCCAGAGTGATTAGAACCAGGTTTTCGATATTTTTGCAGTAGAGATCTGTTCCCGTCAACATGTTCATACCAAGAAAGAAGGCTGACACGACTTCTTCTAAATGAGAAGTATGATCCGTTCGCAGTAGATGTGTGATTTGCGGGGAAACTTGGGGGTGTACATGATCTATTTTTGCGTAACACCCGGCTACAAACATCAAGAACAACATATCAAGCATGAGCCAGTGCCAGAAATTCAGGGAAATGGCGGCCCGTAGTGAATCCCGATATCATGGTTGATCGTTCGTGAACAAGGACAAGTTGTCATCGTGGTGAATTGAAGCGGTTCGACGGGCCTTCGGTAGAATTGTAAAGCTCAGATGTCGGGATTTTTCTGCCGCCACCACAATTAAAACTGAACGTGCAATGAAACGGAGAAATGGCACCTTCGGTCTTGTGGTAATCTAACTTTTGATTGTCTTCCGAGTGTTCAAACTTGAAGCGAACTTCGTTTGAGGCACATGTGATACATATGCGTAGCACTGTATATGATAGCTCAGAGTTTATGAGTAGGCCATTCAGGACCACATTCACCGTACACCTGGGTCTGTCTATGTTACACAACTTGCTAGTAGGTCGGAATCGTTGCTTGTAGTAGGTGTGGGTTTGAATGAACATACGTTTAATTAACTCGCAAATAAACGGTGGATCGAGGAGTATGTTAAGACCGGTGTAACATTTCCTCCGTATTAAGTGTCAGGAAGAATGAGTCTATGAGCGTTGGGTGGGTCATGAGAGGAAAGGCGATCAGGAAAGAGCTGTTGATTGATGGATGATGTTTGGAAATGAACAGTTGTCGTCATATTATAGACAGATGATGCTGCATAACAGGTCACAGCAACACCAAACCGTTCAAGTTAAAAAATTCCTAATTCGACATACTAAGCGGATCAAAGCTGTTCATCTAAAAAAAGATTTGATTTCGAATACCTTGCTGGTTCTCTCAGCCTTACGTATATCATTATTTCCCTTTTCAGAGTGTTACCAAAAAAAAAATGGATATAAACGTAAATTTCAGCTTTTAGAGTAATGGTACAGATCGTGGCAGCATACTAAATATCATTTACGCATCATCACAAAGTCAAGGTCTGACCTGCAGCAGAAACTACAGAAGACCTGACACTGCCGACAGCGAGGAGAGAATACGAGTAAGGTGCTTGAGTGAAGGTGCCCGTGGGTGCAGTATTGGATGCACCACCAAAATCGTTTCCTCGAGCAACAGCATATCCACCGTCGGTAGAGTATAAAGGCTTGGTGGTACCTACATTACGGCTACTTAGAACGAATCGACTAAAGACGATGTCAAAATCAACTTACCAGTCCAGACGTTGTTCTCGACCAACAATTGAGCACCAACACGAGTGTTAATACCGTCGTTGTTGTTATCGAAAACGTTATTATAGATATGGCCACGGCCAAAGCGGAAAGAGGGGGTGCGCGAGTTCAAGTTGCTCCAGTAATTATTGGCGTAAGTGACGGTTATCTTCGTGTCTTCAGATTCATTACTGTCGGAATGACCTACAAGAGATCCCTTCCAGTGGTTGTAAAGTTTGCTATTGCTGACGGTAATTCCAGTAACTCCATGGGTGATATCGAGAAGGCCATCGTAGCTGTTGAACGCGATGAGCAGTCGGGTTAAAAACAATAAGGAAGCACTCACTAATCCTTGTCGTGATCTCTGTCGCTGGAGAGATCAACATGGTCGATCCAAACTTGAGAAGCTGCTTGGACGCCAATAGCATCACCGGCATCGGCAAGGACTTTGGAAATCTTGACATTGCGGATGATGACGTTGGTAGCATCAATTACACGAAGCCCAACGCCAACGAGAGCTTTGACAAGGTTAATTGTTTTTTATTTAAAAACGAGCAGATAATAGTCTTACAAGAACCCTTCTTCCCGATGACTGAGGTGTTAGACCCAACTTTTACTACTGTATTTCCGGTGATGGTACCTATAGAGCCACGTCAATAAAGAGCAACATGATTTACGACATCTAACACACCAGAGATAATAACAATTTTCTTCGAGGTGCCAGTTAGTGCAGAGGTAAGAGCGGCCAGCGTAGTGACAGTAGTGGTAGTGCCCCCAGAACCTCCGGAAGTTCTTAATATAATTCACATCAATGACTACTCCACGTCCACATCATGGCGTAGACTTACCCGCCATTTAAGGTGGCATAACCAATATTAGCAACATCGGATGCAGCAGCTCTCTTGGCAAGCTCAGAAGGAGCACACTATGAATGAAGAAAGTTAGAAATCTCCTTAATATTACATAGAAAAGAAATACTAACAAAGACGATCTGGATAGCAGCGAAGGCAATTACAGAGAGGAACCACTTCATCTTGTTAAGAGTGTAGAAGTCAGAGGGTGAATTCTGCATTTCCATGAACAAGCTACATGCATTTTTATACAACCAAAGTCTGTATCTCGGGAAAACTTCCGGATGTAGGTATTTCAATGTTAGGCGTCGCGAAATGGCGTAAAAGTTCGTGAATATGACTGACAATATTCTCGCGGACCGCCAGGACCGCTCGGTAGAACATAAAATGCATCGCAGTGGAGAGAAATGAGTGAATTTGGATGGATGGACTTGAGCTTGGATCGACGAAAGAGAAAGCCAAGAGTTGTTCGAGTAATTCCGTTTGCTTCAACAGCTTTGTAAAGGCCTAATGTTTACGACCAGGCGGTCCGCAAGGCCCGCCAGGATAAAGTAGTAGAATAGGTATGCAGTTGCTTGGCTTGGCAAGTTTGAGTATGTCTCACTTTATTATTATTACCCTGAAAAATATGCTTGAACTCTTTCATGCGATAGAGCTATACCCATCACGTGAGCGAAAAGACGCGATCCAAGGTTTTGCCGTTCCCTTCACTACGCGGCTTAGCATCTTTTTTTAAGTAATAATAAAATCTAAGAAATTATATCATTTTTAGTTCTCTCTATCAACATCGAGAGACTGTCAGTGTATGTAGGCTTCCTCGAAATGCAAAATCTTACGCCGAGCTCGAGATCAGGACGTAGAAGACAGGTGCAGGTGAACAGTGCTGTCTTCCTAGTTTATCCGCAACGTCAAAGAAGCTTGAAATCACATCTTCGCGGACTTTGCACATGAATTAGCCTTCCTTCTCTAAATGAAAGACTTCCATAACGCCATAAGCAACCGGGCCGTCAGCTGTATTGCATGCGCAAAAGCTGAGTTTGCTTCCACACGTTCATGACATGAATGTTTATAACTCACCCGTCGCAGACTGCCATAGCGGAAAATTAGAATCACGCCGCAAACGACAACAGTTGTCACCTGCCTGTACACGTTCACACTCCACTGAGCACTCTCCGCGATGACGAAACATATGCAACAGTGAGTTAGTAGCCCCAATGCAGGGTAGATGGTGCATGATCACGGCGTGCTATTCTGAGACGCTGTTGGACAAGAGAGAACTTAGACGCACGGACGGAAGAAATAAGGCAAAATGCTTGTTCTATGACTCCATTCAAACCTTAGCATCACCCGACAGAAGAATGCAAATTTCATCAAACCTAAACAAATACGCAAATACAATTAGTTTTATTTTTCACCTAGTATTTCTCCCAGCCAACTTCTTCCAGTCTGTCAACCTTTTTAAGGACCTCATTCTCCATAGCGTTCATGTATTTTTCCATAGCTGTTATCAAGGAGGGTATGCCAGCGGAGAGTATGCGTACGGCGAGGAGACCAGCATTTGTGCTGTTGTTAATAGCAACAGTGGCGACCGGGATACCGCGCTAAAGCAAGAAAACATCATAAGTGCGAAGTTTCGACGAGAAAGAACACGGCCACGTACAGGCATCTGAACAATACTATGCAAGGAATCCACGCCATCGAGGGTGCTTCCTTTTACAGGAACACCAATGACAGGTAGGGCGGTCATAGCAGCTATCATACCGGGAAGGTGAGCAGCACCACCTGCACCAGCAATGATTGTCCGTAAACCCCTCGTCGACGCCGAGCGAGCATACTCGACCATGCGATCGGGGGTTCGATGTGCTGAGACGATCGACAGCTCGTATGGTACTGTGAATTGGTCCAAGATCCGTGCAGCTGCGAGCATCACGGGCAAATCAGAGTCAGATCCCATGACGATTCCCACTAGAGGGTCGCGGTTGGAGAACCCGGACCCGGGGACTGGCGGGACGGGTGCGTAGAGATCTAGCTCCTCAGGTGAACTCGACGGGAGCGATGCGAGAAGAGGACGCAGTCGTGCTCGTAGCTCTGCATCTGATTCAGCCACAAGTGTTATGTGTCCCATTTTGCGACCTTTACGACACTCGGCTTTGCCGTAAAGGTGCACGGAGGCACCAGGCGTCGTGAGTGCCATGTTGGTGGTTTCAATGATTTCAGACATCGAGGAAGAGTGCCCAATGAGATTGAGCATGACGGAGGAAGGAACCTTCAGGGCAGGGGAGCCTAAAGGTAGGGAGAGGATGGCACGGAGGTGGTTCTCATATTGTGAGGTCTCGCATGCTTCGATCGTGTAGTGGCCAGAGTTATGAGGCCGAGGAGCGATTTCATTGACATAAATGTTTCCTGAGATGTCATGAGCTTTTGACTGAGTGATGAGACAGCAACGCTTACCATTCTCCATGAGGAACATCTCAACACCAAAGACACCCGCTCCCGTAAACGACCTCACTGCATTTTCAGCGATAGAGCGTACTCTTGAGAACAGGCCGGGGTCACGACTCCTCAGCGGTGCGAATACAAGATGACAGATGTTTTCCTTGTGTACTGTCTCGACCACAGGGTATGATTGGACGTCGCCACTCGTTGTACGTACAACCATGACAGCAATTTCCTTCACAAACGGTACCCACTTCTCTGCATACAGTGGACGCCCTCCGAGAGCTGCGATTGCCTCCTCCGCCTGCGCAAGCTCGCGAATAACAAAATTTCCTCGTCCATCATAAGCTAGCGTTCGGCTCTTTAGCATCAGCGGCAGTCCCAGTTTCTGAGCAGCTGTATGCAATGACTCAACGGTAGAATCGACTGGTACGAACTCTGAAACAGGCGATCCATGAGCAGCGAGATGTTCCTTCTGACGGAACTTGTCCTGAATGATTTTGATCGTAGATGGGCTGGGGTGTATTTCAAGGGGTCTTTGGCTGGACGATTGGATTTTCTCCAGCGCTGTAACATCGACATGCTCGATTTCCACTGTTAGAACATCTACCTTTGCCGCCAGCTCCAGGATCTTTTCTCGATCTGTAAACGAACCGTCGATATGCGATAGATGTGGTGCTGGTGGTGCGATAACCTGCTTGGCTGGCCCATTCTCTCCAGCATCCAGAATTACAATCTTTACATTCAGCAAAGATGCTGAAGCCGCCAACATACGGCCCAGTTGGCCTCCGCCTATATAGAGATTAGGAAGTTATACTTCATTGAAAAGGTTTGTGTCTGATTTTAAATTGATCATAGCTTAGTTTTGGACGATCAAGTATAAAAAGTCGACTCACAGCTTACCGAGTATTCCAACTATTTTCCCCGACATTTCAAAGGGAATAGATATAGAGGTAGATATAAATGATGTGAAGAACGAAGTGCTTCAAAAAATTTGAACGCCCGAATCGGACCCTAACCTTAATTTAGGTCTGAACCGATGTTTGCTAAAATATTTCAACCATCTTAATTTCTTCTTATAGCCACAATGCCGCCAGCAATTGCAGCAAAACCTGCTGCTAGAAAACGAAATAGGAAGCGCAAAAGAAGAGCAGCATCTGACAGCTCTTCATCTGAATCCTCGTCTTCCTCAGAATCCGACGACGAATCGCCTCCGAAAATCGTTAAAACCGTACCGGTCAAGCTTACTATTGCGCATGAATCTTCTTCAGAATCGTCTTCAGAGTCATCAGATTCAGACTCAGAGCCAGACGTAGCTTCGAAACCAACGCCAGGAACGGTACGATCAATAGAAAAGGCAGCTGTGCCACCAAAACCCCGGCACCGAGCTTCACCTTCACCTTCCCCACCTCCTGCTGAACTACCCTCTTTTCTTCCTTCGGGTGACTCTACGCAGAATGATGCTGTAAAACACGAACATGCTATGCGGGCAAAGTTTAGGAGATTTTGGATGTCATCAGTAGCAGATGGATTCAAGGATGATCTTGAAGAGATTCGGAAGGTGCGTTTTTATGCTGGAAACGTAGGTGTCATGGCAGAAACTCATTTTCATTAATAGGAAACGAATCTAGGTACATCTCGGCTTACTTTGCTGATTGATTCATTGGCATCGGGGGCCGACATCTTCACTTCATCGACAGGACCCAGTAAAAGTAACGATATCAACGAAGTTGATGTCATCCTCGACTAATGCGATTACACGTTTACTATCGATATCCTACAGACATTCGTAGACGAAATTCATGAAACCTAATTGTATTGCTAGAAAATTTTACATGATATACAGATTACGTTGAATGCATGGAAAGCAGCCAGATCAATACTTGTCCGTCGTCATATTGACATACCGGAAGATGAAGCTTCTCTCGCGCTCCTTCTTCTCCTCGTCTTCTTCAGGTTGTAGACCTTCCTCATCGTTGCGATTCTCGCGACGATGTCTATACCGGCTGTATAGATTATCCTCGTCTTCATTGCCCTTGGCGATCTTGGCCAGATTTGCTGCGACCGATTTTTGCACATCGATGAGGTGGACGAGTTGGCGATGGCTAGGTGTGGTCGTAGCTGCTTCACAGAGGTGTATAATGGTCTCTTTGATATCTAGACGGTCTCTAGGATCCTTCTCCTCTACCTTCTTCGCAGGTTTAACTGCATTCTTGGCCGCGGCCTTAGCTTCTCCGAGACGAGACTCCATCACAGTGAAGAAGTTATTAAGCTCCCCAGCGAGCTTTGTTTGATTCTTCAGCCTCTCCTCAGCAGTGAGCTGGTCGATGATGGCTTGCAGTTCTGGAAGCCTTTTCTCCAATTCCTTGATTGGGTAGCGAGGAGGTTCAGTGTCAACGCTGTTGGGGTGCAACTCAGCTAGGCTTCCGTTCCGATAAGAGGAAATTTGACGGAAACGGAGCGTGAACTCTTGAAGTGAGGCGACTTCGAGTGGAGTATGACCAACTCCATTTTCGAAGTACAACGCCTCTGCTGGGACAGCAGCAAGCAAGAGTTGCGTAATTTCGACTGACCCATTGCTAGCAGCGATGTGCAGCGGCGTGGACCCATCGATATCGCGAGAGACAACAGTAGACTTATCAAAGTCAACCATTAACTTGGCTATTCTATTTGCTTTGGTCTTGACTGCAAGAAGAAGAGGCTGAACATAGGAATTAAATATAGTTCACTCATAGCATCACTAGTATACGTACAGTGTTGTGGCGCCCTTTCGATTGCTGGGCGAGGAGGGCCTCGCTTACATCGCGCGGCAGTTTACGAAGTAAATGTTCGAGCAACTTCCAATGATTCTTAACAGCAATATGATGGTATATATTCCAACTAGCAAAATGTAAGCGGAATGAATACAAATGACTGCGAAGACATAACTCACCCCTTGATGGTATCTTTCTCTGTAGGAGATATTCCCTTCGACAGTAAGAAGTCAATAATCTCCGAACTACAACCGTGGTGTGAAGCGAAGAGAATGGGATTGTACCCAAGGAATTTAATCCTGAACATACACATTAGCATGGTTCAGAAAAGAGGATCACTGGAACCTACTTCTCTTTGACTGCTTGAGCCATAATACTGGGCTTCTGTTTGAACAACAATTTTAGGATATCCAGGTCATTCCCAACAATTGCTGCAAACAGCGGAGAGTCGCCAATGGGTGTGATGGTCCAACCAAGCCATTCTGGAATGACTTTCTGTAGGTCCATCGTTCGGCGGATTCGTTCAGTGCGTTCACTAGTGCGAGCAGTAGACGCAAAGAATCGATAGGCAGCCAATGGTCGCTCGCTGTTCAGATATTCAACGGTGGCTTTCGCTCCTCCGGAGATGGCACTCCACAATAGCGGCGTCACGACTTGCGGAGTTCCTACCGCATTGGGGTCATTCTTCCGTGCAAGGTCTGTTCGTTTCTTTCCATGTACGTTTAGTCCAAGATAGATCCTGTTCTCGTCGTTAACGACAGCGGATGCCTCTTCATCCTCTTCATTCTGGGTAGACTTGATATCGATGCCTTCACCAGTACGGCGAATGAACTCATCCAATATATCGGGCTGGTCTTCACTGACAATACTTTGGAGCAAAGTTGGTTTAAGCGGAAGTGGATGCGGAAGGGATTGGTATAGATTAGCGATATGAACGAACGCTTCCAAGTCGTGATCGCGCACAGCACGCTCAATCAGAGTGTTATTGATAGTAAATCCTCTGCCGTTTTCATCCTTGGATGCTTGCCACATACTGAAGGTCAAGTCATCGAGCATTTTCTGAGGAGGAACATCACACTGAACGACAGAGGAACGAGCTACAATGTCGACAAATTTGACTTCTCGTTGTTCAATAGTGTCGTCAGAGTCGTCTGAACAGTCAGACCCGTCATTGGAATCATCATCTGAAACACAAGTCAATTATGCGGTCGAACATCTCTACAATAAAGGGCCGTACCAAGATCCATCTTGAATTTCTTGAGCATTTCTTGCTCGTCTTCATCGTCAGGGTGGTATTGAGCTGTAGCAATGGCCAATATGAGTTTAGCAGTGGACCATCGGCGACCGCTAATTGCGGCAAACAGCGGTGAATAACCTGCGACAAGTTAGGAAGGAAAATGGAAGTAGAGTAGTAGTGATACTTACCTGTGGTATCATAGTAGTTAGTTGACCGTTTCACCTGTACAGTTATTCTCAGCGACGTAGTAGGTGTTGGTGCACTTTCATCAGGAAGACAAAGTTTTTGCACTTTCTCGTTGTCTCCCGCGAAGCATGCCTCGAATAGCTCGTCGTATGCAGCAATCAAGTGTTGCGGCACATAGTCACAGCCGTACGGTGCTTTCGGGATGAATGTGTAACTTGATTCATCTGATGTGTTTCTATTGGAATCTGCGCTGAGAAGCATTATAGAACTATTTTTGGCTGTTGATTCAGTATCAGGATAGACCTCGCTCCAGGTTTTCGCCCCCCTTGCTAGAAGCAGACGTTGAACCTCCAACAAATACGACTTGGTTTCTTTCAGTTTATTCAGCTTCGCAGTCTTGTTCTCGGTATTGCTCTTGTTGTCGTTCTCTGCCTGACGGTCCTTGATATTTTGATACAGACCATTCATGTATCCTTTCCACCCGAAACAGCCTACGACATCTTCTTTTCTGATATCAACGGTTTCTTCTTTGGCAATGGTACTGGAGAGGTCTGAGATGGCAAATTTAACCCAGTCAACGAGTGTCCTACGACACTCGACTGAAGAATACTCTCGAAGGCTATCCTTAAGTCCGATGTTGATGGGGGTACCAAGGGCAAGAAGCAGCTGAATGACATCGTCATGCTGTTTAATAGCAGTTTCGGCAGGCATATAGGTGTTATTGAGATAATTTTTGACACCATAGCTTCCGTAGTTGGGGCGGCTAGATTTCCTGCAGAGGAGCGTCATGTCAATTCCTTCGTAAGAGAAAAGGTTTGTTCAGGTAGCACCCACTTAGCTGTCTGGGCTCGTGTAATATCCTCTTCTACAAATTCTACCTTCCCTCCATGTGCAAGAATCACCGCCATCATGGCATAGTTCCTGCTCGAGATGGCAGAGGCTAATGGGAAGACCACATCGCTCCATCTTAGAATCGGGAAATCGAGCACGACCCTTGCATTAGGATCACAACGAAGGAGAGTTGCTACAACCTTGACCTTCTCAGCAAGAACGGCGGCGTGGAAAATCGTGCACATCTGCTCATCTGCTGTGGCAGATGAGGCACCTGCGAGAACCAGTCGCGCCGCAACCTTGCATGCTTCGTCTTCGTCCTCCCGTATAAGGGTGAGCGTCAAGGGATGAACAGGCGTGGAGTCGTAGGTATTGCCCTTCGTAGTAAGCTTGACATCTGCACCAGCACCAATGAGAGCTTCAATGACGGGGAGCGAGGCGAAGAGAATAGCATAGCAAATTGGTGCGAATCCAAAGTCCCAGTCGGGAAGATTAACATCCAGAATATCCGGCTCGTCGGTCTCATCTTCAGGCATATCCCCTGTGGCATCAGCAGATTCCGGAGATGAAGGGGCGTCCGATTTCTTCTTCCTGCCACCTCGATTGTCGCTGCCGTCTTCCTCTTCCTCATCTTCGTCGTTGTTTTCACCCCCGTCGTCGTCACCCTCATCATCGCCATCCTCATCATCTTGAGCCTTCCCGTCATTGTCATCGGAGCTCCAGTCATCCTCTGAAGAGGGGCGTTCAACATCCTCTTTCTTCTCGTCTTCATCTTCTTTCTCAGCCTCGACCTTGGCTTGTTCTGCGTTAACTGCACTTCTCTCGAAGAGCTTGCGTATCACAGTAACTTGATCATGCTCCGCTGCCAAATGAAGTGAAAATTTTCCGTCGACAAGCCTCGCAGTCATCCGAGCACCAGCGTCAATAAGATCGCAAGCAATATCGGCTGCTTTCGAGAGAATGGCAACATGAAGGGGAGCACGTCCGACATGGTCACGATGATTAACATCGATTCCTTCCTCAATCATTTGCTTCACGAGTTCACGCTTGTGAGAAGCGATGGCTGCGAAGAACCGCTGTGTGGGTTTGATGTAGACTTGTTCGCTCCATTCTCCAACGTCGATGGGGTTAAAGCTTCCAGACATAGTTTGACGACCAGGATCTTCTTCCATGAAACTAAGGATATATCAATGATTGGACGGATATACCATGAATCGAACGCAGCCCACCTAATACGACCCCGAATGTATTGTGTATCCTCCTCCTCCTGCAGCTTCTGTTCATCATCATCGACGGGTACAGGGCATTTCTAGGCAGAGGCGGCAGTTAGAATCGCTGCAACCAGGAATCGGAGCGTAAATGGACTTGCCTCACAGCAGTCTTCGAGACATTCATGCATTGTGCCAAAAAAAGCGGGATGACGATGGAGTCGGCGACCTTTATTTTTGGGATTAAACGTGGCTAAAGCGAGTTGTTAAATGACAGGTCGCGTGTGGTAGCAAACATCTTACAATTCATTCCGAGATCCTAACATGACGAAGACTATCAGAAGGAAATAAAAGCAGATGACACAGAAAAATACTCACAGTCTGATAAATAAGCTTATCAATGCGACGAGCATCCCAACCAGGGCCATAAGGGATATGCAGTGAAGCAACATCGTAATCATTCATCTCTAGTCCGCCAATGGCAGTATCTTCCTTGAGATCACCTTTATACTTCCTCTTGTTTCTTCTGCTGTACCGGTTCAGAGCGCTGGGACGTCCACGTAGCGCACGGCGGGCATCAAGGAAAGAGGTACGTGCGTCTGTATCAATGAGCTTCTCGAGTACAAGTAGACGAGCAAGGCCCTCCATTCGGGCAATTGATCGTTCGTATATCTAGCAGCGCGTCAATAATGAAGCATAGTTATATTGATAACGGTAATCACTGTAGGATCGATCTTCTCGCGTTCGAGAGTAGGAACATAAACTTCGTAGGCACGCGAAGAGTACTTGGCGAGTCGCACTTCATAAGATGGAGAGCGTCTAGTCATATCGACAGTGTTGCATTGGCGCATCATTGCAACAATGGCCCGGGGATTGGCCCAAACACGTTCACCTATAGGACAGGTTAGTATGATCTGACTTGCACAGGAAAAAGATACGGACCATCATAGGCACAAGAGGGTGCATCGATATCGAAGCCTGCAAGGATCTCTGCAGGAGAACTGTAAAGTCGGAGAACAATTTGAACTGAGCGATATGGGTATTGCGCTAAATAGTAAATACTATGTTAGTGATGATCGTGAAGCGTGGCATACGATACATACAATGGATAGACACCGTGTGCTTGGTGCGAACACACGTAACATCCCAAGGGACAGAGTCTCGAACAGCCTCGTAGATCGCGTTGATCTTTACTTCAGCCTAGTGTAAACATGAACATTAGAGAGCGTCAACATCCTGAAAAACGAAAAACTTACCTCCTCAGGCGTCATGCCCCATAGGAAAAGATCGACATCAGAAGTAGGATAGGCAGTCGTATGGTAATATTTCCTGATGGCTCTCTTAGACACCTTTGCAGAGTCTGGAAGAGGAGTTAAACAAGCCAGGACGGAGCCTCCAGCTGCAACGACGTGGTTCCAATCAACTAGTTGAGATAAAGAGCCCTCTGTGAAGATCGACCAATTCTTCTTGAACTCGTCAAGATCGATAGCCATACTGGGTGTTCCCTCCTTCCTTCTGTTTGTATCGTTGAGAGGCATCACATACTTCGCACTCAGATCTTCTTCGTTGTTCACCACTCTCGCTCTGGTGATCTTGATATCCATAGGCGCGTCGAAAACATCCACAAGCCCGACATGCGGGTCGTTTAGTCGCGCATTTGACCTGTCTGTCGCCCAAAGTCGACGAAGCTGGGTCTCGTCATTAATAGATGGCTGAAGAGCATCGTTTAGAGAGACACCAGGTCCTGCAGGCAAAGCTGCGATGCGTGTTAAGAATGCCTCGGCTTCTGGGGTTTGTCGCATTTTAGAAAGCTGGAAATCGCTAGGGGCGATCTGGATGAGTTTTCATTTTTTTTGGAGTTCATTTATAGCTTGAGCCCTGATACAGGAGGAAGGAACGTGGAGATCAAGTGTTGATCGATGCCCATCGACGCTGATCTACCAAGCCCGGTCATCGCCGTGCCCAGTCGCTTAAAGGCGCATACTTCCATTTTTGGGATGATACGGGACCGATGATGCGCCATTATTTCCTTTTGAATACATGAGCGCACACCTCGCAACATAGTCAAGAGGGTTTGTTGATGCTGGGGAGTCAAAGTGAGTCAAATAGCCCACGCAAAAGCCGCATCAATATGAATCATAATTTAAGAAAATCCACACGTTGATTAATTAGATAACCCAGAGATCAGTTCAGTCGTAGATATCGGTATAAATATTTGGCCAAGAAACGTAGGGATGGAATATCCAATCCCAGGAAGTATAAATATCGAGAGAAAAAAAACACGCAACGTTCTTGAGAATTAGTCATTAGAAGAGACTACTTAGAGAGCGACTGTTGTAAGAAATTATCAAGCATCTGTAAGGATAGTTCAGTATATACTATATCGTAGCCAAACATGAAACAAACCTGATCCATTTCCTCCAGTTGCTTGAAACCGCCTGCATATATATCTCGTACACTGGGGTGTAAGGCTTCCAGATCTAGTGGCGGTCCGAACAACATGGCATCAACAGGATGCAAAGGCTGAGAAGGAACCTTGGGCTTCAACGATTTATATTCGATAATGGCCATCATATGCGCAATACCAAAGTCGTCTTTGGGTATGAAGGGTCGTTTTGGTTGAGGTTTAGGGGTTGAAAGCGTGCGAGAAGGACTTTCTTGGCGGGGCGTGATGCCTCCTCCTGGTGTGGGTGCTGTCTCATATCCAGATAAATCAGACATGACAGATGCGATAGAAGGATGGCGACGGGTGGTAGGGGGTACAGGCTTCCCGGTTGGAGTAGAGGTTCCAGGTCGAGAGTTCTTGTCGTTAGCACCTGCTACTGACCCTGAACGAGAATGACTTGTCTGCTGCCCATTAGACATATTGGAAACGAATCCTGCTGAGCCAGGGGTAGCAGAACGGCGGCCCTCCGTAGCAGCATCATCAACTGAGTATTCAGATTGCGATGCTGAGCTCCGTGAAGAATTGCGACTGTCATCGCTTAGTAGAGAAGAAACTTCCTTCTCTTTCGTCTTTTCGCTCTTAATCTTACTGAGCACACGATCGAGCTTCTCTCCAATCCCATCCTTGCGCACAAGGACACCTTCAAGCAAATCGTTCTTGTTCGTAGGGTTGTTCTCCCGCCACTCCTCCTCGACGATGTCACTGATATCATATGTTTCGCCATCGGGTTCGACGTATGAGTAACGCATTCTATCGTTGGCATCATACCGGGAACTACGTAGCATGGCGTTCCCTGGCAGGAGGACATCCATTCCCCGAACAGAGTTGGTCTGTGCGGAAAGGATGGCGCGTTGATTAGCACGCGTAACAGCACGCTGAGCGGCAATGATTTCTTGTCTAGACGGTTGCTTGAGCTTTCCATCATCAGTAGGGCTGCTGGGATCAGATGCTCCACTTGACACAGATTCGCGATGGAGCTGCTGAAGCGCAATCTCATCCAAGGGAGCTGAGAAGCGGTGACGGGATGTCGAGTTGCGGTAGGATATAGCTCGGCGAAGAATGAAAATGGGATCGTCTGGGCTAACATCCTCGATAGTACCCAGCAGTTGCGCAGAGTCCACAGAGCGCCGTTTATTGGCCTGAACTTGGCGATCAGGAGCGCGGTATGTGGGAGGACGGGGGAATGCCTCAATAACCCTACTTGAGGGCGAAAGCTCTTTTTCTGTGGTGATCGTCAGTTCCATTTGAGAGGAATAGATAGAATAGACACGTACCAGAATTGCCTGTATCAATCACCAATCCATATCTAACGCGACTGGTGCTACGTCTTTTAGCAAGTTTATCCTCAATCTCATCGCCACCATCAACCACTCCCTCCGAAATCCCGAAGCGCTCAAGGCCAAGTTCGATGACTTCAGCGACCGTAACATTCTTAGGGAACATGAAGACTTTCCTCCGCAAGTTCGGTGACACTGTAGGTGCGGCATTCGCATCTGACTCCCGCAGGGTATCCTTGAAGACAATGGCCTCCGTCAGAGGGTGGAACATCATATCGTCGGGGAGATCTTCCGGGTATATGATAAGCTGGAGCGCAAACCTGAATGAAGGTGAGGTGAATCGTTCAGGAGTAACGTTGCTTTGGCCAGAAACAGTAAGATATTGCGACCGAGGGGGGGAGCCGATCTCTGACTCTCCATGTGAGGTATCAGCAATAAGGGTATCATCACCATCGTGACCATTCAAGCTGTCTTCTCTACCATCGTCACCCCTTCGATTGAGATAGAACTTGACAGCAGAATCGTCCGTGAAATCGTTCATTGGGAGCTTTTTGATGGCAGGATGCATGGACAGATTACTGGCGACAGAGCTGATGCTGCCAACACTGCTTCTCTTGACCTTGGGCATTTCCATAGCCTCTACAACCAGCGTCTCAAACACCACCAAAGGCTTCTCAGCAGACCGAAGGACAGCAAATGCACCACCCTCGACTTGTTTAACAGTCAGATAATAGTCTCCCTCTTCTTCGCCGGAAGGAAGTCTGAACCGCTGGATAGCCTGTCGCACTAGATCTGAGGATGTAGTTGATGCATTGAGCAGTACAGTCTTGAACGTTGCTTCCGTCTGCAAGTTCTTCCCAGCAAAGACACGGATGACGCTAAGATCCGGTACTCCCGGCCCCTGTCCATCCATAGACGACGAGGTAAGGATCAATGAGCCAGGTCGAGGGCGAGACGAAGGAGGTCCAAGTCCTGAGCTAGGACTTGACATTCCGCCCATAACAGCGGAAGCAGACTGTAAGCCGTATGAAGGCTGAGCTTCAGGAGGCGAGGAGGGTGACCTATTCAAATATTGCTGGTATAACGCCTGCTGCTGTTGGTCGCGCTGTCTCAATTGACTGGCATGTTGAGAAACCGGAGGGCTACGCTGAGGGGTGGAGGGTTGCTGTTGCTGTTGCTGCTGCTGTTGTTGTTGTTGCTGCTGCTCTTGTAGAACCTTAGGGTCCACCACCGCATTACGCAAGTTGACTACCTGCTGCTGCTGTTGCTGCTGGATGGCAATCTGCGTCGTGGGTGACATGGCACCGTCTGCAGTAGAGCCAGATGGTCGGTGTCCCGAGCGACTCGACTCCTCTGATGTGCGGACTGTATATTCTGACCCACTATCAATGGACCCAGAGATGCTCTTGTCCTTGCTCTTCTCTTTCCTCCGTCCGAACAAGCCACCGAATACCGAGCCCTTTTTCTTCTTGTCCTTACCTTCATCCTCAGATTCTCGTGAGGGCTCTTTACGCAGCTTGTTGCCAGATTGTGGCTTCACAAGGGTAGCAGAGCTGACTGGAGCGCCCATCTTCTCCTTGCCCCTCGCCTTCTTCCTAGCTTCTTCAGCTTCCTCCTCGCGCTGCCGCTTAACTCGTTCTTCATCCTGCTGCCTTTGCAGATTTTCACTAGGCAGGTAGGGTTTTCCATTGACTGCATCCTCATCACGGGCAATGGTGGGAGTGACCGTGAGTTTGCGCGTCTCGGTGGCTTCAGCGGGGTCAATGCGTCGAGGATTAGGGGATGTGGCACCGTCGGTAAGGTTTTCCCGTGAGCCAGATGCGCGGAGCTGCTGAGGCTGTTGCAGCCCACGCGCCGCCGCCTCCTCTTGTGCTCCCTGCTGCTGCTGCTGGGCAAGCACTTGTTGCTGCTGGATCTGCTGATGCTGGTGCTGGGCCACGACATCACGTTGCTGTGCCTCGAGCTGCTGCTGCTGCTGATTACGCAAATTCTGTTGCTGCTGTTGCTCCCGAATAGAGGCGGGCTGAAGAGCAGCGGGAATCGCAGAGCCACCGGGAGAGACAGCCGCGGCGCGCGCCTGGCGGGCCTGTATGTCCTCTGCGGCGGCATCGTCCCACTGCATGCCATCATCAGGCTCCATCCCCCCAGGCCCAAGCTCCTCCTCCCTCCGACGCTCCATCTGCTCATCCGCCAAATCGCGGTCCTCGTCCTCGTATCCTTCCGTGTCCCATTCCGTATCATCATCTTCATCTTCATCTACTTCATGCCATACTGCAGGGGGGTACCGATGAACTTGGAGTGCAGGGGTAAACTGGACACCCCGTCGTCCACGATTCTTCCCTGGAATAGGGGAGTGCGAGTTGGTGGATCCGGCGCGGGAGTTGAGGTTGTTACGCAGGCGGTCTTGTGAGGCATTTAGGTGCTCTTGTAGCTCCGCTTGTGTCGCAGACGCAAGCTAATAAAGTAGTTAGTAGATAAAAAAGAGACAACAAAGCGCAATTCTTACATCAACGTTACGGTGCTTGTTCAATCTCGCCAGGCGCTCGAACGGGGTTTCGATGTTCTCAGCGGGTATGTATCCGACTTCTTGTGTCTTGAGCACACGCACCAGCCACCAGTAGCTGTTGCTGTCGTCCATCAAGAACAGACTGTCCCCCTTGACGACGTTAGCCTGTCCCTCGACAGTCGCAGCGAAGCTGTGCAGAGAGTATACGAGGTCAAAGTCGATAGATTCGTTGGGAATCGACAGGGAAGATGAACCATCGTCCTCATCCTCCTCCATGTATTCCCTCTCGTCTCCATCCGAGTCGTCTTCTAGGACAGAGTGCTCCTCGTCGTCGGTGCCGTAGTTGGCTGCAGCTGCGTCGGCGTGTGCATGCAGTTGTGTGTGTTCGTCCGGGTGTATTTGTTCGCGCAGGTCAAAGGTATCCTGGCGCTGAGGATGCGCCCTTCGAGGGTCAACCTGCATGGTAAACGGGTATTATTGGAGTCTAAAGAAAGAAATAAAGGAAAGACGAATGATTAGTAGCGAAGAACAGTGAGAGCTAAGTGAGAACAATCAGCGTCGGCAACAGCTCAGGCTTGTTATTCCACGTTTGGAATACAAAACGTTGCACGCCGGAGCAAACTATTTCCTGGCAGACCGGGCCGCGAATAGCAATGAGCCGCAGACAGACAGAAACCCTGGAGAAGAGGCAGGGGAGGAAGAGAGATCGGGGGCGGAGTTATGTAGAGAGAAGGAAGGTAGCTCTAAAAACGCATACGACACAATTTTGTCTAAAGTTGACGGGGGTCGGGTTGCAGGGAAAACATAGGTACGTCAAGCCTCATGAAGACAAATACAACTTTACAAGTAGCATAGAACATGGTTATATGCACGAAAATATCACAGTAATGAGTATATATAGTCTTGAAGTTCAATATTAGCAGATTTAGGAGAGAATTGCGACAGAGAGGCACAATACAAACCCATTCAGTGGTATTTTTCGAGTCCTCTGAGCATTCGCAACTGCAGATCATGTGTTCTATATTCTTGAGTTATTCTGTAAATGGCTGATCATATAGCGTCCAGCTTATTCAAATTGCGTCTATTAACATAAGAAAATTTTCTGGGTATTATTGAATAATGCATCAAGTCTACTAATAACCGGCTGCAATGTAAATGAAAATGGAGTAGAATAGTTAAGACTCGAGAGACCTCAGACGAGCCACTGAGACTAACAATTAGAGATTGAGGTAATGTTTCAGTTGAGAGAGGATTTTATGGAATTGGAGTTTCGATTATATAGTACATGTCGGTAGCACATCGATCCGATAACCAAGCATAATACAGGCGCGATTCACTTTGTAACAACTTCTTTAATACACAACGTCAAAGTCTGTCAAGCCGACTTCGATAACACACTCTCAGACGAAGAGACTCGCGACTTGTCAACCTTTTTTTGACCGGCACGAGGCTTCCGAGCAGCCTTCTTGACACATGGATTGATATCCTTCATGGTTCTGCAAGTTAAATGTGACATCCCTATCCGCCATGGTCATAGGTTTCGATGCAATAATCCCCGATTTCTCTTCAGTGGCATCATCCTCTCCGAAAGGATCGAACTCGAATTTTGACGCAGACTTGTTAGTGGCCGGCTTTTCAAACGCAGTTTGCTTGTCCAAATCTCCGCGTTGGTTTACCGAAGAAGATGAAGGTTGAGGGTTGCAGGATCCACTTCCTATGGCTATATTGGTGTTTTGTCTGGGTTTGTGGATGATAACTGTATCCTTGTGAAGCTCCGCAAGGCGGGTGACGAGGTCGTAATAGGATGTTGGTGTGCTTGCCATTTGATCTCCCTATATTCCACTTTAATAAGTAATGTGTATGGTAAGGAAATTGGAAAGTACCGTGGATAATACAGATATAAGCTGGGATAAGGTACTAGAGGGTGAGGTGGGGTATATATAGGAGGAAATTGTCTGAGAATGCGACTGACTCAGTTGACCTCACATGCGCCACAGAAACTAGACATCCATAGACCGAATGTTAAACCATCACGTGTGTGTGGCATTGTGGCATTTGTGGACGGATTATATTAACTACCACATCGTCATTGCGGAATAATGGATTTTGAGAAAGCTCACATAAGGATATTTCTACACTGCTCTGAGCCTCTCGATATAAAAGAGTTATAAGTTCAAAGTTCAATTGTTAAACAATAATTAATATTATTTCAAAGGCATCAACGCCACCCGACAGAATGAAAAAGAACATACTACTTCTACTCACATAAAAATTACAGTTGTGCGTGGACGTACATGTAGCTTGGATGGAGGGACAGCGAACGGTATGATCCGCAATTATCTATTTGGGGCATTCGCGGAGATCAAATCGGAGTCTGAGTAAGATTATTTAAGTTCGGCATTTTCGGCTGCGAACTTTCAGCATTAATGTTCAGCGTTGCAAAAAGCCTGCGGCCCCGTACGATTGCATTACTTTTACGCCTCACGTTAGAACACTCGAGAACTCGCTATGGCGCAGTTCTATTGATGGATTTTCTTTCAAAGTTGACCCTGTCTGGCCTCAATTGCGCCCTCTTCAACCGTTTGGTGCGACTTTGGGACTTAGTGGGATGTAGGCGCATGGCATATCGTCTAATTCCCTTTGTCATGTCACTCTTCTCCTAGCGTATATCAATGATCGGAGGGATCTAAATGCGTCCATATTTTTTCCCGCTGTTCCTTGTCTCATTGTCGGAGGCTGTTATCGCGTCTCCGTTCCCTTAAGTTGGGGCTATCTGTATTTCCGGCTTACTGGGATATTTATAGCTGATCTGACTCACATCGTCAACTTTGTTTCGGGGATCCTTTCGTTCCTTAATCCCAGTTAACAAGTTTCATCGCTAATAATCTTGACGCACGCAGTATTTTCGATGTCCTTCAGCAGGTTCCGCTCCTCGAACAGTGTACATTCTTTCAAATTCAATGTGACGGTCAACTCCGTGCAGTGGAACAAAAATTACTCATCGACGTCTTCAATCTCTAAAGATATGTAATCCCACGAATCTTCCTTATGCAGGTTCAGCCGTCCCGCATGAACTCATTCAACAACATTATCTTCCCGAACTCAGAACTGTACTTGTCATGACACCGATGCTCCACCATTGTGAACTCAAGAGAATACCGTTATCATTGTCCCTCAAATATTTAGTATCCAACGAGAAGAAACGTCCGCTAATCTCTTTTGTGCAGAAATTCATATTCAAGGATTGGGATACTGGCATAGATTTAGTCAGGAAGATAACGAGCTATCGAATTGACTCTGCAAATTGTCCTTCAGTCAAGTCATTCTCAGAGGGAGCGATCGAATTCCCTGATCTCGGGCATACAAGAAGAGCATATTACAAGCTTCTAGGATGTACGGCCGAGCCTGAGAAAGATCCTAATTGCTCGAAAATTGTGCGGTGGAAGACTCACTGGTTATGTCGGTGATGATCACTTTTATGGTAATACAATTGCCGAACAGATGGCAGAGCCCGAGAATGTAAACCTCTGCCTCGAGCGTATTGCGACGATATATATCAAATTATGTCTTTTCTTATTCAGTTACTATTACGACAAAGTGTTCATGGGGTGTGACATGTTACGCAAAGTGTTCACTGGTAAAGTAGTTCACATTTGGTTGTGATCGTGACAGTGTTCACGGTCCGCCAGGACCGGCAATTTTTTCGCACATGCTTTTGCTCATTCAATAGACGATGCACTACATTCATACATCCTCACAATATTGTATCCTCTGTAATAACGCTTGGTAAATCCTAATCGTGCTCCTTGGGGAGGAACCGAGGTCAGGGAGTTGCACTAAATCTGCGATTGTCGATGATTCTTAAAATAACTCTAAGTACTCGCCACCGGCACGGTTGTAAATCAGTTCAGGATTGATGCCGAATCGTCGAGGGAGCTCGATTTACCCCAAATTGAGCGGAAAAAATGGATTTTTTAGCGTATTAACAACTCCTTTGCCCAAGTGTTCACTTAGGACTGTGATGCGTGACATTTTCAACAAGTGTTCATTTCACAAGCCAATGTTACGCGTGACTGAACACTCGGTCGTAATAGTACAGTATCTAACTCTCGGTGTTTTTCGTTAGTTTTTCAGTATTCTCGAAACACTTCGCAGAATTTTCGTTAGTCAATCAGACATTCGAATGCAAACATCGGATCACGAGGTGTTATGTGAATTACCTGATCGAGCAGATGAACTCCTGGTTATTTGGAAACCTCTCGTTGAAGAATTTGATCGAAAGGCAGATTGGGTTCGGAATAATAATATTGTACGATTCCGTAACGGGAATAGTAAGTAGGAAATTTACTAAGGGATATGTTGAATTTCCGCAGGCATAGACATAAAATTATAGAATACAGAATACAGAATTCACGCTATGACTAAAGATCTCACACCAATTATCCTTGTACCCATATATCCATTAGATTAGAGCTGTACGTAGCAGCTGCTCAGATTCCTTTGAGCGAGGCTCGATGATACATGCAAATGGGAGAGGCTGACTGTAATAACGTGTATGAGCATTTAAAAGATGAAGAACGGAAAAGTTGCCGTACATAATACCTCCTAAGCGATATTCCCTACTGGGTTCAATTTCTTGGCCGTTGCTGTCTACGGCCTTCCGGAGGTCAAAACAAGTAAGAATGCATCCTGCTGCAAGCCATAATGTCGACTGCGCAATGTGTCTACCAGGGCACATTCTGGATATAACAATTAAGCAAAATGGTAGATATATATTATAAGGCATTTCTGCGAACCTTCTTCCGAAGCCAAATGCAGCTTCTTCTGGATCCTTCACAAATGGGTCAATCTTATCGTCTTTTAAAAAGCGTTCAGGTCTGAAGGAATGTGGGTCCGGATAATCCGCTTCGTCATGTAATATTGCCCTAAAAATATGATTCCTCAGTGTCCATCAAATAATAATAATATTAGGTACCATGAATTCCCAATCACAATGGAATTCTTTGGAATGTGGTAGCCATTGTATGTGTCATCCTCAGTGGCCAAGTGTGGAACGGCTATGAGAATTGATCGTGGATTAGTTCACAAAGATTAACGCCGCCTTGTGTTAAATATATATATACCCATGGGAGTGACGACTTGCCACCTATGGATTAGAATATAAACGTAAGCAAGAATGTCTTCGGATGCACTAAAGTAGATTAAAATAGATGTGATTACCGTAGGACTTCTTTGACGATAGCAGATAGATATGGGAGGGATTGCATGTCATTGTGCTCGGGGAGTCTGCCGTTCAAGACGTGGTCTAACTCCTTTTGAGCCTTGACTTTGATATCAGGAAAACAAACCATCGCCAAAATGAAGGATCCCACTGAGGACGCGGTGGTATCTGCAGCAGCTGTAGTAGAAATTTTGTGGAAATTGTAACTAAATTCCTTGAAGCTTGACGCACCAACATACACCTGGGTCCCTACATCCCGTAGTAGGTCAAGGTATTCTTCACTGTTTGATTCTTGTAGACTTAATGATATGAGAGAAGGGGCGACGGACCCCGAAGCCTATAAAATCAAAGGCTGGGTAAATGAGGACGGATAAACGAGCTCGAAACACACCATCTCTTTCTGGGTTTCAATGAAAGGAAGACAACGAATATCTTTGGCCGCCTTCCGGTTGTTTCTCGCCTTACGCTGGAACGTTGCCCCAGGAAACCATTCAGGGACATATTTCAAGACGGGAATCGTATCGACAAGAAAGGCACCAGCCACAAGAGATTCTGAGACTCCAGTCATGGCTCGCTCAGCCAAATTAATGAATGGATCATTGAAAGTATGGATTTTGATTCCGTAAGTGATCGATAATGCAACCGAGCCTACCATGCTAATTTTATGGGTCAGAGACCATGAATCAACAAAATGATTCTAATACTCACTGCCGAATATGCTCTAGGAATGGCTTGGGATCCTCCAAAAGTTTAAAGAGTAGTTGATGTACGTACTCTGTTTCCAGAGGTTGGTAAATATCAGTATTGGATGGATAAAAATGTTTCTGGAAGATGCGTCGACGTGCTTTCCATGCATCGTTGTATGGCATGAGGGCGAATGCAAACGCCCATCCAGATCTTTCCAAGGCCAACATTTATTATTTAAATAAGCGCAAGTAAAGCTAGTCACTTACAATTCTGTGAGCATCACCAACCGAGGTCTGTTCAATGGAAATCATTACTGAACGGCGCATATTCAAGATTTTCAATATTACCTGCTGGAATAGATAGCGGATCTTTTTTCCAGAAGCTCTTTAGCAGCGTAAGCAGAGTTTAGAATGACAATGGAAGTTCCAGCAACGTTGGCGTAAACGATCTCTGAGTCTGTTCACGGATGCGGTTAATGCCCAGTCCTTGCTGTGTGAAACGTAGGTAAATATACTATATTTCTTTCCCCACTCCGCATAGGTCAGCCATTCAGAGCTGGATGGCATGTCAAACAGATTGCCTATCAATGGCAATCCTTTGGGGCCAGGCGGTAGGAGAGGGGAATTGCGCCATGGATATAAATAGCGAGCGAGGATTGTCACCCCAAGAATGAAAGCCAATATCTCCCAGAACATTTCCTTCTGAGAAACAGTAAAGAATTAGGATACCTGCAGTGATTCATTGGTTTTTATAACGTACCGGGGATATATATAGCAACACCAGATGGTTCTTTTCTCATGTCATGTCAACCATCCGCATACGTTTTGGAGTTTGGGTCTCCGAATATTTTGAGTCTCCATGTATGGATATGAACAGTAAGTGAACAATGAAAATTACTAGATATCTACAGCGAGATATCTGCTACTGGATGAAATAAATAGATCACAGGAGACAGATGGCTGATAAAAAGAAACTGAAATTTTAAATTCGATCTGGTAACTAACAAAATGGGGCAGCTCACATGATAACGTCGCTCTAAATAGTAGACAGGACAAATGTTCTATTTAGTATGCCGAGACTTTACGGATTGCCGGGAAGATACGGCGAGTATAATAGGCCTGTCGATCCTTAGGAGAAGCCAGTCAGAGACGCTGCTTACTGTGCTATTTAGTGCCTGAGAGAGTCAGAAGTAAATATTTCTATTTCAACATTGGTAACAGATATTATAGCAGCTGGTACTTGCGGGATGAGCGGTAGTGGGAAGCACAATGTCGAATCAATTTATTCATGCTAGGGTGAGCGTGATTTATCGTCTGGCATTCTTTTTTGCTACTTAGCACCTCATTAGCACTTTCTCTACCATTTGTTGAATCATTTCAATAATCATATCGATACACGTAGGAATGATACCACCTAGAAAATGAGGGGTCTGCGAGTTTAGAAGCTGTTCGGTCAGGAGGAAAAGGGATTTGAATAATAGGGGGGAAACTTCCAAAATAGAGTGATACCCCCTCGGAAAAACGCTTCTATGGTCCGTCATTGGTGCGACTATCATCACTGTCAGTAGTTTGGTCCGTTTGCAGATATTCGTTTTGACTATCTGGAGGCACGATCCCAAGCCTTTCGTAGTCAGGTAAGCCCTGTCTAAGCCACCAAAGTCAGAATTTAACCATATCTAGCAATAGTAATCAAGGCATACTTCAGCTTCCATAATATACCAGTTGGTCCAATGAGGTCTGCGACAACAGCCATTTCATCCTTCAAGTCCTCTGAAGACGCGTTTGTCGAAGAATGCTCAAAGTCAATCCATCTGACATCACCATTGGTGAGGAGCATAAGAGTCCGCGGAGTATCTATTCTGGCTTCGTAGTAGTAGATGTCACCATGACAGATGGACAGGCTATGAATCTCTTGGAGGTAGATGAGGGCTTTTGCCGCTGCCTCCTCTGTCGCATTCTGTGGTAGAAAGAGTTCTCCGTCGAAGTATTCCAACATGATGGCATTTTGTTCACCATTGAGCCTATCATCTGCAGGAACTCTCGAGTTGGGCGGATATAACACAGTCAGGGAGGAAGTACATCCGTAATAGTAAGGGACGTGTTTGCAATCCGCAGCGCGAAGAATCCTGTAAGCACGACATTCTTTCTGAAATCCACGGCGAAAAAATCCAATCTGATTGATTTTAGGGTACTTGGGAGGAAAATAAAGATCATTTCCATTGGGAAAGGGCATACACATACAATTTTGATGATTCGACGAATGGGCTCGGAGGGGCCATGAACAACCAGTACCACCGAAATAGGTCGCACCTGGAGCACCCTTTCGACTTCATAGGTCTTGTCGCGAAACTGGACGGAAAATCCGGGAAGAATGGTAAAGTTGGGAGGCACGTACTTGCGGGCGTTGACAAGCATGTCGGCAGCGTTACCAATAGTTTTGCAGTTCTGGTTGAGACGCTCGACGACGAGTCGACGAGCAGAGTCCAGGACTACAGACAAGTGTCGTCAGTCTTGTGCTACCTCACTTATATAAGCACATCGTGACCGCCTGGCTTAGCGATCGCGAGGCTAACTCCAGACCCTCTGGGGGGCAGGCCAGCGACTGTGCATGTTGCAAAATGATGTGCAAAATTGTATGCAAAATGTACATACAGTTTTACATACCATTTAATTGCAACACCAAAAATAGTCGCCGGTCCGGAGTGAGAGTCCAGACTATCCAACAAGTCACGTGACATGATCCGAAGTAGATGGTTCAATTCATGTTTGCTGCATTTTTTTTTTTCCCCTACTGTCATAAGTAGATTCAGAGTCCCAAATATGTACAGAAATAGCCTCGGTAGCCAGTTTGTCATTTGATTAGGAAGTAGCGAAGCTGACGTTCCTGATAGGACACCTGCACAGATAGTACAGGTTTTCAGGTCACCTTAAAATTGTTGCTGATGTGGTAGGCTCCTAGAAGCAATGATCTCGGCTTTGCTCTGCGAGAATATGCACGCAGGAGGAGGAGAGATGATGGGATCAAAGTGCAAATAAACAGTTAAACTTGGCGCAAGTCAAAGGTATGCTGGCGCTGAGGATGCCGCCTTCGAGGGTCAACCTGAAGTCTAAAGAAAGAAATAAAAGAAAGACGAAGGTTTAGTAGTGAAGAACAGTGAGAGCGAAGTGAGAACAATCTGGGCGTCGACAACCCAGCTTAGGCTTGTTATTCCACGTTTGGAGTACAAAACGCTGCACGCTGGAGCAAACTATTTCCTGGCGGACCGGGCCGCAAATAGCAATGAGCCACAAGGAAGGGAGATCGAGGGCGGAGTTATGTAGAGAGAAGAAAAGTAACTCAAAAATGTATACGAAAGAATTTTGTCTAAAGTTAACCAGGGTTGGACCCCGGGGCCCAGAGAAAACATAGTGACACCGCAGCAGCCACACTAGAATTACTTACAAACCCATTTCCTGAGTCCTAGCCATTCGCAACTGCAGATAGTGCATTTTAGATTCTTGAGTGACTAGTTTATTTAATTTGTGTCTATTAGCAGAAGATAAATTTTTAGGGTATTACTACTGATAATCAGTTGCAGCGTAAATAAAGAAGAGAGAAATAATTAAGACTCATGAGACTTCAGACAGGCCACTGGGAATAACGAGCAGAGATTGACTCGGTGACCTCTCAGTTGAGAGAGGATTTTATGGCATTGGAGTTTTAGATTATATAGTACACGGCGGCGGCACATCGATCCGATAACCAAGCATAATACAAACACAACTCATTTCACAACAACCTCTTTAATATACAACGTTAAAGTCTGTCACTGAGCCGACATCAATAACACACTCTCAGACGAGACCCCCGACTTTTCAACCTTTTTTTGACCAGCACAAGGCTTCCGAGCAGGCTTCTTGACACACGAATCGATATCCTTCATGGCGCTGCAGGTGAAATACAACATTTCTCTCCGCCATGGTCATAGGTTTCGGTGCAATAATCCCCTGTATCTCTTCAGTAGCATCATCTTCTGAGAAAGGATCAAACTCGAATTTTGATGCAGACTTGTTAGTAGCTGGCTTTTCAGGCATAGGCTGCTTGTCCAAGTCTCCGCATCGGCTTGACGAAGGAAATGAATGTTGGGGATTGCATGCGCTTCCTATCACTATATTGTTGTTTTTCCTGGGCTTGTGGATGATAACTGTATCCTTGTGAAGCTCCGCAAGGCGGGTGACGAGGTCGTAATAGGATGTTGGTGTGCTTGCCATTTGATCTCCCTATATTCCACTTTAATAAGTAATGTGTATGGTAAGGAAATTGGAAAGTACCGTGGATAATACAGATATAAGCTGGGATAAGGTACTAGAGGGTGAGGTGGGGTATATATAGGAGGAAATTGTCTGAGAATGCGACTGACTCAGTTGACCCCACATGCGCCACAGAAACCAGACATCCATAGACCGGATGCTAAACCATCACATATGCGTGGCATTGTGGCACTTGTGGACAGAGTGAATTAGCTACTACATCGATTGTGGAATAATGAATTTTGAGAAAGCACACATAAAGATATCTCTACACTGCCCTGAGCCTCTCGATATAAAAGAGGTATCAGTTCACAGTTCAATTGTTAAACAATAATGAATATTATACCGCAACCAAATAAAAAAAGAAGATGCTAACTTCTACTCACATAGATATTACAGCCGTGCGTAGATGTACATGGTAGCTTGGTGGGACGGCGAACGGTACGATCCGCAACCATCTATGTACAAGTAAGTCGCGAAGTTTAAATCGGAGTTTAAGCATACAATTGTTCAAGTTCGACATTGTTTGGCCGTGAGCTTTCAACATTAACGTTCGCGGCCAGCATAGCAAAAGCCTGCAGCTGTGCACAATTGCATACCGTTTGGTGCAACTTGGGACTTAGTGTGATGTACTATGTTACTAGCCGTTGAGCTCGTCGCAAAACCAACAATAACTTTGACATTGTGGCGGATGGGTATGTACCTGCAGTGATTGGATAATGCCGTTATGCAGCTGTTCGGTCGACTCAAGAACGAAGATTTGAATAATGCGGGGAAAGAACTCCTTGGACAAAACGTTTCTACAAACCATTGTAACTGTCGCTAGTTCGTTCCTTTAGTAGATTCTGACCCTGTCTAATTCACCAAAGTTAGAATTTGATCATATTCGACAATAGTAATCAAGGCATACTTCAGCTTCAACCATTTCCACAATGAACTTTTTGGCCCAATGAGCTTTGAGACAGTAGCTATTTCCTCCTTCAAATCCTCCGAAGACGCGTTTGTTGAAGAATGCTCAAAATCAAACCACTTGACATCACCGTTGGTGAGGAGCATGAGATTCCGTGGTGTGTCTATTCTTCCATCGTACATGGCAGTATCCCCATGACAGATAGACAAGTTATGAATCTCTTGGAGGTAATTGATGGCTTTCGCCGCTGCCTTCTTTGTCGCGTTGTGTGGTAGCAAGAGTTCTCCGTTTAGATATTCCAACATGATGGCATTTTGTTTACCTTCAAGCCTGTCCTCTGGAGGTATTATTGCATCCGGCGGATAGAGCGCAGTGAGAGAGGATGTTTTTCCGTAATAGTAAGGGACGCGTTTGCAACCGGAAGTTCGAAGAATGCTGTAGATACTGCTTTCATTCTGAAATCCACAGCGATAAATTCCAAACTCCTCGATTTTAGGGTACTTGGGAGGGAGATATGAATATTGTTTTCATTGGGAAAGGGCATACACATACAATTTTGACGATTCTACGAGTGGGCTCAGAGGGGTGAAGAACAGACAGCACCAACGAAATGGGTCGCTGCTGGAGCACCTTTTCTACTTCATAGGTAGTGCTGTGAAAGGCTCGGCCTCAGGCCGTAAGCCGAGCCAAGCCGAGCCGGGGTAGCCTAAGCCGTATGAAGCCGTGCATTAGGGCTTCTACGGCCTACGGCTCGGGCTTCCAATTCTTGAGGCCGTAAGCCTCGGCCTGAGCCGCCGGCTCTTGATACTGATTGTTGGTAAGCTAGTGACTGCTTAATCACATCGGAAAGTACAGATTTTCAGGTGACCTGAAATTTTGAGGGCAAGTGACTTAAACTATGATTTTATAGTTTCAGTTACTCGCCATCAAAGTTTCACCGGACCTAAAAATATGTACTTTCCGATGTGACTGAGAGAACTGGTTGTGCTGTAAATGCAATTCAAAGATAAGATGACTTATCAAGAAGTAACCCTGCACGCGTGTCAACTATAGAACCATAGATACATGGATTTATATTGAGATTGAGTATGAAATTTGATTTTATAGCTTTACTTTCAAATTTAGTATATTTAGTAACAAGCCGCAGCCCAGGCCTAATCCTACCCCAGGCCGGCCGTGATGACGGCTCAAGGCTCGGGCTTCAGATTTTATGAAGCCTAAGCCGTGCAAAGCCGGGCCTAAGCCGGGGTATTGAAGCCGAGCCGAGCCGTTCCAGCACTA